>PVIC010012634.1:0-39333 GCA_004025085.1 Thryonomys swinderianus
GAAAAACAAAAAGAGAGCTCCTGGAAAATAGTGTGTTTACCTTTAAAGCATGGAGAGCTCTTTCTCTAAAGAGGACTTGGAGACCAGGGAACCTGAACAATCCCACATAGCTGGAGAAAAGGGGCCTAGGAGAGGCAGTGGCTCAGGTCCTTGGGCACTCAGCTAGTCAAAGGCCCAGCAGCAAGGGCTCACAGGTCTCCTGACTGGCGCGTGACCTTCCTTCCGCCTCCTCCTATCAGCCCAGCATGCATTATTCTCAGTATTTTGCCAGGTTTTCTGCACCCAATAAATCACAAGTTCATTCTATTTGGTGCCAAGTTGTGCCAGTTCGTTTGTTCCAGTTCTATTTTTGTGCTCCCTGCTCAACCCCCTGTAACACCAGACCGGGATGTTTTAGCACAGAATGTCTTCCTCCCACTTCTTCACACCTGGTGAGGCTAGCTGTCGGCTTATTACCCTTCTCTGCTGCAGTGATGCAGCACAGGACTAGAGGGAGATGTAGCCCGTATTTCCAGCCTAGATCTCCCTGCAGACCCACAGGGGACCCCTGGGGGCCCTGGGCTGGGTCCAGTTGGACAAGGAGGAGGGATGGTCCTCATTCTCTACCCAGGACTAGTCAGGTCGAAAAACACTAACACAAAGTCACAAGAGTGCCTCAGTTGTGCATCTGCTGCCATGTGATGAAAACTGCATCAAACTTTAATACACATCTTAATTGCTTGTTGTAATTATTTCAAGAATAAACACGTCATTAAATGTCAGCCATTTTCTACCATATGGAAAAGCACATCACACTGGCTGCCAAAGGACATGTCCCCTTCTATCATTTCTCCCCCGTCACCAACTCTGTCTTTCTGAGGCATTAATTCCCTGCCCTGTCTTCTCACTGACAGAATGGGAAGATTTGACTCTTGAATTCCTGGCTCCCTGACTAGTAACCAGTCAAGTTCACTGCTACATGAGATGCTCTGTCTGGAATGGGCGTAAAGTCCCAGCTGCACATGCCCAGTGCACTCTCGAGGTCTGCTGTGCAGCACAATGTCTGTCGCTGACAGTACGGCACCCTATGCTCCCCGCTTTGACCCTGTCACGTGATCTCACCACACACACAAGAGGGAGGATGGGAGGGAGTTCTGGAGGTGGCCGACGGCCATCACCCTGGCTGCAAGAGTAGTTTCACAGGTGGGCAGATCATCAAGCACCCTCAAATTATACACATGAAATCACACAGGTTTTTGTATAATAATTACTCTCCAATAAAGCTGCTTATATATATATATGTATATATATATTTACTTATATATTAATTTTATATATTATTACACCTCACATATAACCAAGTATATGAATAAGATAAAATAAATAAGCTGTGGAAAAAGCAGAAGTTGCAAACAAGATCAGTTTCCCAAGGACTCACCTCCCATACTTGGTAGTTCACTATTTCCCAAAAGCCACTAACAGAGAAAAACTAGTGTGGTGAGAAAGGGGATGCGATGTCATGCAGTGTTGGGTGTCTGACCGAAGGTGAGCTGGTCTCTCCAGAGATGGTTCGCGTGGGTTTCTGGAGCTTCTTCAGTGCATTGCTGTGGAGTTTGAGCGCGACGGAGCAGGAAGCCAATGCCGCCCCTGTTCAGCACCGAGATGGCAGGACATGGGGACTCAGGTGCCAAGGGTACAACTCAAGCAGAAATGCATCATGGGACAGATGTAGAGCACGTCCATTCACCTATGAGGAAATATGCATCAACTGCCGATCGTTCACTGGATACCAGTAGTCATGGTGATTTTAATACCACCACTGTAATAATAACAGACATCAAATGTTTATGATGTGCTGGATGATGTATCAAGCCTTTGACATTATACGGTCCTTACAGCAACTCTACAAAGTGACCATGACCATGAGCTGCATTTTGTAGGCAAAGGAAGTGGGGAGCTAACAGGTGGAGTGAGTGCTCTGGGCTGCACGAAGAGCCACGAGTTCATATCCGAGCTGCCCATAGGGTCTAAGCCTTAAGCACCACAGGAGATGCATTCCCTCCTCTCACAGCTTCAATAGTGGGGCAATAGAGCAAGTACAGTGTCACAGTCAACAACACAATCACAAAGGCCGTTCATTGTTCATCCCTTTACTCTGAGCAAATAGCATGATGCTAAGTGCTTCTCCAATCCCATCCTGTTCACTGCATACCAAAAGCAGTAACAGAGACTGTTCTCCTGAGCTCATGAAGTGAAAAAGTAACACCTAGAAAGGGAAAAGTGACTTGCAGGTCATGTAGAGCAGGAAAAAAGTCTGGAATTCCGACTCTGAGGTCCTTGTCCTGAAGTCCAAACATCAGAGGGCTCTGCACATGGAAAGGCCACTGAGCAGAGGGAGGACACGAGGCATCCCCTGGAAGCAGCAGCTGAGCAGAGAATTGAAATTCACGTGTTCACAGAACCTAGCACTCATCCTTGAGGTGACTACGTGATTTTTGAGCCAAGTCATCCTTCACTAGGATGGAATCTCCTGAAGAGTGATCTATGTTTGTGATGTCCTTTCCCCAGAATTTCAAGACTCTTAATGTTTGGAAGGAGAAGTGAGTTTATATCTAAGTGTAAAGGAGGTGAAACAAAGACTGCAAATGATTCCACCTGCCTCACCTTTCTGTGCCTTGTCTCTCATGTCCATAAACATGGAACTCATGATTTTTCTTCTCTTTGTGACTTCTGTACCATGTAGGTATTTTGCTGTTCTCCTGTTCTGATGTAGCCTTTTGGGAAAACTCGCCCTTCCAGTAGACCATGAATCAAGTAGAGAACAGAGGGAATGAGGGACCTCAACAACTCATAACCTTTCTTGAGCTGCTGTTTTAGTCACATCCAAACTGTGCTTATTTTGTGTAGTTATATAACAAGCTAGCTTTCTCCTATGCTTATATTACTTATAACTGTTCTTCTGACCACTTAAAAACCAAGAGCATTGCCGGGCATGGTAGCTCACGCCTGTCATCCCAGCACTCGGGAGGCAGAGACAGGAGGATTGCTGAGTTCAAAGCTTGTCTGGGCTACATAGTGAGCTCAGGGCCAGCCTGAACTACAAAGCGAGACCCTGTCTCAAAAAAAAAAAAAAAAAAAAAAACCAAGAGCATTAAATATCATGATGACCATTAAGTGTTCTGTGATTTCATGAGTTGATTAAATTCAACTAGCAACTTCATTCAACACTGACTTCAAAAAGAATCCATCCTCAAGTAAGAACAAATGGGAATCATAAAAGAAAGAAATAAAAAGATCTCTCAGTCTTAGAAAGTATGGAGTAAGATAGTGGAGAAGGATGAAAATGGAAATGCTTGAGTACACAGTTATCAAGGTGATTTAGCCCATGAAAAACGGAGGGGAAACTCCTAGGAGAAGTATGTGAAATAATCCAGTTTTAATTTGTCTGTAAGGTGGACGCCAGCCAATGCAATGTAACTTGAGCAGCACCCACAGGTCTCGCATCCCAGTTTTGCCATTGTCACATTAAAGAAGTGTTTTGAGTCTCAAAAACCTTTGTATTTTTCAAGATTCATTTGCCAAAAGACAAGTACCACCCACGGCAGGGACTGGTAATAGCTCCAGACAATATTTCTCCAATGGAAATATTGGAGAAATATCCATGGAAGCACTTCTATTACTAGAGGCAAATGAAAGGGAAAGGAAAATCAAGAGGTTTAACCCAAATGGCCCATGATCAAGCCTAAAATGTCTTTGAAGTCTTCTTTTTCACTTTTCATGTCATACAATGTTTTATTCTGTTCCATATTGTTTTATTTATATAAAAGGATGCTTTAAATAATCATGTGGAATTGAAAAAAAATCCCTAGTATTTTGTCTTGGGCCTTTGAATGTCATCAGCAGACTGTGGGACACTCAGGGAGGTAGTGACAGTGAATGCCAAAGCCAGTAGTGGCTACAAACACGAGAACCTGTTCTGCTGTCTTACTGTGTACACACCATGTTCCCCAGACCATGGTTGCATAGCCTAAGATCCTCATGAACCCAGGTTTATCTCCACTATTTGAGTCATCTGATACTTCCTATGAACCAACCCAATAAATTATGGCAAGCTTGGGACCTTTCATCTTTGTTGCCTAGAGCAGCATTGATCAGGCCCAAAGCTCAGTTTCCTCTCTAAATCTCATTTCTATTTATTATTTTGCCTGTGCTGTCATGCCTCACAGGAGCCTGGGACTTACTGCAAAGGTTCTAGTAATTTTACCCTTCCCTATTCTCTACACTAAATAACACAGGGATCCATTCATAACAAAGACAATGAGTAATCCCTGTCATGAACCAAGGTGGACACTGAATATTAAAAACTCAGTAAATAAATGGGCTCAAAACTTCTTCTAACCCAGGACAAAAATTAGAAATTTGAACCTCGCCACCACCTCCAGAAAGAAAAACTAGAAATTAACATGTCACTGGAGTGACAGATTTTGTGGCATTACTTCTCCAAAGCTTGACCCTAGAGCAGAGAGGAAGGCAGGTGAAGTGGGTCCCTCTTTCCTCTCCACGGTCTCCCTCTCCCTTTCAAATGCAGCAAACGACCATCTGGCCTTCTGCTCCCAGATGACCAAACACTGAGAATAATTCTCTTTGAGAAGATTTTGATTAACCTGATTTGTGAGTAAAATTTCCCAAGGGCAGCAATGAAAAGCCTAAGATAATGAGGAAGTCTTCAAACTCTGGGGAAAGGATGAGACCTCTTTGCAGGTCCTCATGACCAGGCAGAGTCAGGAAGCCCAAAGGCGCTCATCAGATCACATGACCCATGCATCCGTGTTCTCCACGTCCTGTTGCTGGACTGAAGCACTGCAGACTTCATGACTTAACAGATGCACCCCCTACCTGGATCCTCCACAAAAAGGGTTCATTTCAAACTGTAAGGAGTTTCCAAATAAAACAAAATAGAAAATCGGTAGGAAGGGTACCCAAGGTCATGGGGACAGAGGTCCCCAGGAAGCTAGAACTTGCTGATTACACAGTTCACAGAAAGGAACCAACTTGGAAAGGAAACCTAGATGGATCACTTCATCTAACTCGATGTGTCCTTGTTTGAACATTGCAAGTACTTTTGCCTGTCATTTTTATTTTATTTTATTTTATTGGTACATTTCAGATACACATAATGACCACATTCATCACAGGGAATTTGTACTCTTACATAATACATCCTCTTAATTTTTTTTCCATTTCCCTCCCCTCTATGTATTTAAATTTAATGTTAGTTTTTCACTTTGAGTCACAGCTATGTCATCATTTTCTTCAGAGCACAACATTCTGTTTTTTCAGATCCACTGAAAGTCAGATCCCACAGTGGTAGACTGGTAAAATGTCCTGCCTCATCATCCCATCCTCTTTGCAGGTCAGAGCGGCTTTAGAAGGTTCTAAAGATAGAAGAGAACATATCTCAAAATCTCCTTTAGCTCTTTACTTCTCCAATCAGCAAAACCTCTAAATTCTAAGTCCTTATTAGCTCACTCTTCTTCAGATTCTAGAGCTTCCCTGATAAGAAGGAAAAAGTAAAATCTCTCATTATAAGAAGCAGGGGATGGTTTTGTAAATATTTTCTTCCCGTCTTAGTTTTGGCTGTTCTTTTCAGCCACACTTGGGATAAAATCTTGGGCAACAACCATATTTGATAGACACGCATCCAAGGCAAGCCACTGAAACACAATGGATACCGTCAAAGTTCTATTTCCTTATCATTTTATATATGGGACAATTTGTGATTTATGTTATTACATATTCGGAAGCCCAGTCCTAGCTCCTGAAGAGAAGTCCTCTAATTTTTCTAGTGAAAACTTCACCTCATTTACACCAAAGCAGAAAAATCTACATAGAGATAATTCATTATAACAAAAATGCAGGGTCAAGATTATTTAATTTAGAATCGTTGTGTCCATTTTTAGTTCAGTCTAAATCTTCCCTAACTGGTATCTCCACTTTTTGCTTAAACTCTGCAAGTCAATAAGCATGTTAGATGAAATGTTTGAGAAACTTTATACAAAAGCAAAAGATATCAAAAGTAAACCTTGCATGCATTTTTGACAAGCAAGTACTTGGTAATTTATGCTACAAATGAGTACATAACAAAGATGTGTAAAATATATTCATTACATTCATTATAAAAACTATCACCATAATTAAATTCTCAAATAATTAAAATTCAGCAAAGCAGTAAAGTTGTTAATTAAATTATAACACAATAATACAATGGAATTCTCTGTGGACATTTAAAGTGGTAATAAAGATCGCTCTTTGTTGATATTACAAAGAAGTCCACAGTTCATTGTGATGGAGGAAACCTAGCTTAGGGAACAATATGCATAAGTCATTTCAACAAAATGTTTTATATGTGAATATGCTATGAGAAACACATCATCAGGGTATGAGGTCACATATAATTTCTGCTTTTTCTTCAGGTCCTTTGATTTTTTTTCTTTCTTTTCTTTTAAAAATATAAAGAGGCCTAAGTGCGAGAAGTGATTTCCATTTTAAGAAAAAGAGGGGAGGGGAGTGGACTAGCCCCTGCACCAAGGCTGCCTTTCCCTAAGGGTCAGATGCGCGTGCACAGAAGAGTCTAAAGGGAGAGGTGGAGAGAAAGCAAGAAGGAGGCTTCCCCACACCACACGAGAAGCAAACAATGTGTATATCAGCTTCCCAAGATGTACCACTCTGCTGAGAAAACCCAAGACAAAAGAATTATCGGACACAACGCTTGAAAGCATACTGCACCTGTCAAAACGTCTGTCATCTTCTATAGAAATGCACGATTCTGTGAGAGAAAAGCGAAACTTCAGAAAAGTCATTCAGGAACAACGGCTCACTTTGTCTCCTTCCTCTGACCAACTCCTCCATCTGAAAGCCATTGAGCTCCATGCTAAAGATTGCCTGGAAGGACCGGACAATAGGAAGGTCTCTGTCATTGTCAAGGACAGTTACACTTTGAAGATGACGCTCAAAAGAGGTTAAAATGGGTCAACAAGCAATTGTCGGGCCTATGCAACGACATGTGAAGAGAACATTGTTAAAGTCACACACACAAACAGTCTCGATCTCAAAGAATTCAACTTTAACCTAGAGGAGGTGTGGGAAGGAAGAACTAACACGCAATGCTGATTTCTGATTTCATCCCAAGAAGAGTTGGGGGAGGGCACTTGCCTCAGAGAATGAGTCAGTAGACATTTGGGGATAGTTTTCCCCATTCCAAATAACTAGCACAATGATAAGGAACAAGGGCAGATCGGAGAAAAAAGAGAAAATGAAATGGTTGAAAATCATATAGTGGTGCTCAGTCCATGTAAGCAATGGTATTTTTAAGAATTATATTTTCTAGACATGCTTCAAAACCTTTGTGTAGTGTTTAGTCAGTTGACTGGTAAGCAGCTGGCAGTGAGAATATCTGATCAGTAGCCACGACCTTTTGCCCTTTCATAAATATCTCAAGTAAAGAAAACTTAGGTCCAGTTGGAGAAATGCTGATCTATAGACAAACTGCGTGTGCTTGACAGTCAGCTGGCCCCTGCTTATGACTTGACTCTGCCTCCTCTGTGTGACCTTCAGGAAGTAACTTAACCTCCTGACTCCCATTTTCCTCCAATGTAGAAGGATTGACAGCCACGTGCCACAATTGTACTCACTTGGAGGACTAATGAGATACTGCGTCCAAGAGAAAACAAAAACATCAGTACAAAACTCATATACCAGCATCCACAGCAGCACTATTCATAACCAGTCAAAAGGCAGAATAGTCTCATGGCCTCTGAGAGGTGGGTGCATAAACAAAAGGTGGTATACCCACACCATGGAATATTATTTCACCATAAAAGGGAAGTCTTGATCAGGTGCAGTAGTGCATACCTGTAATTCCAATTTGGAAGGCTGAGGCAGGAAGTTTGCAATTTAGAGTCTGCTTGAGCAACATTTTAAGAATAAACATAAACAGAGGCTGGAGGAAGCTCAGTGTGATGGCCCCAGGTTCAAGGACAAAAAGAATGCAGTGACACACAAGACAACATGTATGAACCTTGAAAAATTATGTTAAACTAGAGAAGCAACTCATGAGACAGCACGCACTACATTTTCTGTTCATAGTGAATATCCAGAGGGGGGAAGTCTGGACAGAGGAACAGTTGGCTCAGGACCACTTGGGAATTAAAAGTGTGGTGATAAACGTGTGGTGAGGTTGACTGTGGTGCTGTTGGTGCCCGTGCGCTCTAAATCCCAGAGAAGTGCTCACTTCAAACAAGAACCTGGATGCTATGTGACTATGACAATCAAGACGTTGATGAAAATAATGAGGCAGGAATGATGGTAAAGTCTTAGTGATGAAAACAAAGAAGAATACAAAAAGTCAAAAGCAGAAAAACTGTGATGGGAGGGAGCTGAGATATTGCAATTAATGGTTCAGAGCAGGGCATGACCTGTCTTACATGCTCGTGCTTGATAGGTTAGTTTTGTGAGTATGAATCATGGTATAGAGCCTTGGGAAAACTTCTGAAGAGTCATGTTGCATATCCTCACTAATAAAGAGAGTGAAATTCCCATTTTAATCATACAGTATTCATCTCCGAAATATTCTAAAATTTAAATTCATCCCCTGATGTCCAAAGGTCACCATTTCCTCAGTTGTCAACTAAAAAGGTAAATTTTGAAACAAAATACAACTTTATTCTTTGAAGTGTTTGCCATTTAACTATATTAAAATATGCATCATTGTTTTTTTAAGTAGCAATTATCCACAATTCCACGTGATTCACTTATCTCTCTTCTAGGAATCTTTCCCAAAGAGCTTAAAACATCATACTACAGCGATGCATGCATTCCAGTCTTTATAACAGAATAATTCATAATAGCTAAATCCTAGAAACAGCCTGTATACCCATCAATAGATGACTGGATAAAGAAATTATGGTATCTATATAGGATGAAATATTACTCAGCTATAAAGAGGGAAGAATTTGAGACATTTGAAAATGGATATACCCAAAAAATAGAGTGTTGAATGAAATAAATCAGACACAGAAATTTGAGCACCATATGGTATCTCTCATCTGAGTAAGGCAACATGTAAACTAAGAAAAAAATAAAGGAAGGCGAGATCTAGACAAGAGGATGGATCTCTTATGGATGGGTAAGGCCCCAGGGGTCCAGGAGTGAGGGAAGCAGATGAAGAAGTACAGTGAAGACAGACAGGTACAAGATTGCCATAAATATGAGCTAAGATTGACAAGATCAACAAGAATGAAATGGCAAGAGGGAATCTAGAGGAGGAGGGGGCAGGAGAAGAGAAGGGAATTTGAAAGGAAACAAGCTGCATCATGTACACGTACCAACTTGCCAAGATGACTGTAAATGCTTGTTCCACAAACAGGTACTAATAAAATAAAATAAATCAGCAACCATCCATCTGTGCAGTCAAGCACGAGGAAGTGGAAAAGCCCATTCACTCTGAAGTACACTCACCACTGGATTTATTCCTTAAAACGTTATTTGAAATGCTTTGCAAATTTGGTACCTACTATGCGTAGTCAAAAAGGGTGGCTTGTTTGAGTATTGATTTTCAAAATCTCAATTCAAAAAAATAAAACAAGGAATGACCACTCCTCATGAGGAACCCAACTCCTGGTCTCTCCTTGTCCTTGATGTGTCCAAGTATGTGTTTATTTATATAAATGCTGACATATTTCATGATAACTTTGATCTTGGTCCAAACTGGATTTATGAAGAAACTAAAGAAACTTCGAGATCCTTTGGTTGCAAGCATCCTTCCGAGTCCTTCAGCTTACCTCTAGTCATAACTTTGTGTTATTTTCCTTAGAGTTCCCTTCAAAATGCATAAACTTCACCCTCCACACTTTGTCCCTTCCAATCCTCTACTCTCAAAGTCAAGTTTAGAATTATCCCCCCAGAAGTCTCCTCTAATTACTCCTAAACTGATCTCTCCATTGTCAGCATTTCCACTACACTTAATGCACTATAAAACTTCAAAATTCTTTTTTTCAACTTTCTGAGTTGGCTGAATTTGGAGTTTTTAGTTTTTTGTATCATGATCCCTGAAGTAAATACTAAGTGATGATGCCTAAATCATATATTAACACTACCCACAAGAGCCCATCTGAGGCAGCACTCATCAATCAAATATACTGAGTCATCTGCAGGAAAATACATGAATTTTCATATAAGTAAGATAAACAGGAATCTCAGTAGCCTTACCTTGGTTTTGCTCATAATTGGTGCTAAGTGAACTTTAAATGGAGATTCTAGATTCAGCATTCTCAATAAAGAATTACAGACGTGGACACTACTGGGCCATCCAGGTTTACTTTATTGAAATAGTTTTTCACTGCTGTATTCCCAGCAAAAACAAGTCTAACACATGGTGTTCAATAAATTTTTTAGAGTGAATTAATGAATAAACTAAGACTTACACTAGGTTGAGCTTTCTTGAGGGAAAAAAAAAGATTGTGTCCCTCTTAGTCAACATTTCCAGCATTAAGACCAGTGCTGGGCACCTACACAGTGACAAGAAAAAAAGTTAGTTGGGCTGATTCACAAGACCCCAATCAACAAACACTTCACAATTGGCTCCAGTACACGGACTAATGGAGTCATAGTGAATCACCTAGAATTACTTATGGAATCAGATTTGAATCATCAACTATGAGAAAGATTGAAGAAGAAAATCTCATTTCACGAAGACTTTGGGCTGTGTCAGAAAGACAACACACATTCTGGGAAATGCGCAGTATTTTTCCTCATGTCAAATCCTCCCTGGCAACCAACTCTTTCCTGGACTTTGTGTGACTTCAAATCCTCACCTTCCCATTTGTAGGGATAGAAACATTGCCTTGTTCTTTCCCTTGTCTGGGTGGTTTTGGGCTCAGAGTTGGGCTAAGAGATCACATGTGAAGAATGTTAGCCTGTATTGTACACTCTGAACTGAACCTTTCTGAATGGAAGGTTCCAAAGGAATAGTGTATTAACTTATCATCTACATACTTGTTTTCAAATCCAGACTTTGCTTTGTGTGGAAATTACTACATGAGGTTGTAAGCATAGGTGGCAGAGGGGGCCATGGGTGACAGAAGGAGTCGTAGGTGACAGAGGGGTTTGTGGGTCACAGAAGGGGTCATCCACCTGCACATGGTCATCACCACTGTGTCTGTCCCTTTCTTCACTGAGCAAGGAGGGGTGCTGTCCTCACAACACTGAGGTGAAGGTAAACTGCAGTGGATAGGACATCACAGACATGCTGGTCACCAGGAATAGGGCCAGCGCAAGGCAGCTGCATCTACAGACCCTTGAATCAGCCTTGTACAGCCGATGTTAATAGACACACTGCTCATCATTCAGATTAGTCAGCAAACACTAACTTGTGCTCATGGATTTGATCTGGTAACAAATGTTGTTGCCAAATTATCCTTGTCAGTACATGAAATATTTTATCCTGATGTGACAGTGAAGGGAGTCCCAGCAAATGGTGGATGTGACACAAACTGGTCAAATTATGTGCAGCATCGTTGCTTTTCACATCCAGGTTGCCTAAAAGCCCTGGCTTTCCCCACAGTGCTCCCACTGCACCACCACCTGGCCCCTGCCCAGGTCCGGCTGGCAGCTCACCACCTAGAATCGGGCAAGCATCTTCCATAAGCCTCTAGATCACCTTCTCCTTGTTTCCAGACACTTCTTCCACAGAGCTGTTGTTCCAATCAAAAACAACAAGATGACAGGAGCCTCTAAAATACTTTTCTGTCCAACAAGGTCATTTCTCAAACATGTTTATCTATGTCTTTCACCTCATGCTGCCTCCAGGAACTGCTTTCGAAGAGGATATACCTCTTGTTCTACATCTTCCACTGCGATCCTTTCCCTCCATCCTGAAAGAAGTTCTGCCTCTGCCTTTTAGTAAATTCACTCATTTGTATTTTTATGGCCGAGGGAATCTATCTACTGTATCAAATTTTAATATCTTAGAATCAGAATTCTACAAAAAAGCCAAAAACAATTCTACAAATGTTTATCCACAAACTCCCCAGCCAAATGACATGAAGTTGAACTTGTCTCCGCAGCAGTTTCTGTATCCTCAGGAAATGCTGGGTCACCACTGATGACAACCTGGGCATTCTCTTATACTAAAGCCATGGTCATGAATAATCAACATCAAATAATTATAAAAACTACATAAATCACATGAATCGAGCATCAGCAAGGTTCTAAAGTTCAAACATTACTCCTAGAGAATTACTACTAGAACATTACTCCTAGAGAATGATACTACTTAAAGAAATTTAACAATCTCTAAAGGGCTAGAAAGAGTCCTAAATGGAAAGCAGTGTGTTAAAAACATTTCATTCCAGGCCAGAGATTTAGCTCAGTGGTTCCAGCGCCTGCCTCCCAAGTGCAAGGTCGTGAGTTCAATTCAGGTAACCACAGACAATAATGCTGGGCGTGGTGGCTCACGCCTGTCATCCCAGTACTCAGGAGGCAGAGACAGAAAGATTGCCAAGTTCGAGGCTAGCCTGGACTACATAGTGAGCTCAGCGCCAGTCTGAACTACAAAGCAAGACCCTGTCTCAAAAAAAAAAAAAAAAAAATTTCATTCCTCTTGGAGCTTTGAGACTTCAATTTGAACCTGAAACATGAAGATGTCTTAAGTTATAGATGTATGCTGAAACCAATCTAAAGTACTAAGATTCCAAATTGTCTTAAACTTTACAAATCTAGGCTTTGGGGGTACTGTAAGGCACGTGAGCACAAAACTGTGTATCAGTATATCGTCCACACCAACTGCTGTCTCCTTCTGGGTGTTTAAAAACAACCTTCAAAAGAGAAAAACAAACGCCATAAAGCCATGTGCTATAGCCGGCCTTGCCATTCCAGCACGACAGAAAGCTACTCTGCCATCCGATTCACCAAAATGAATACTCCTCAGAATGATCGTTCGTTGGTCCAGTGTCTTCTACAGCGAATCAGAAAGTTCGGAATCTCGTCTACATTAAACTTCTGAGTGTTCCAAGACCTCAGATGGGATCGTCTTCATCACCTGCGGCATTCCCCAGGGCCCACCAGGAGCGCCCAGCTGCTGAACCGCAGGCACGCCGCCCTTCGTGCTTTCCAAACCTCTGCTTAGAGATCACACCGGCCTTAGCAAACGGCCTCGGCCCGGAGCGGCGGGGAGGCCTTTACCTGCCACGCGAACCAGGCGGCACCTCGGGGCCCAGCAGGCTTGTCCTGGTGGCACGCGGCGCACCCCACCCCCGGTGTGCAGCACAAATTCTTTGTTACACTGGGAGACACTGCGGAACAAAAATACTATTAGAAATGCTTCAAAAGGAACACTTTTGGCTGCGAGAGAGACTTTTGACATTATTTATTAGGTTCAAACTGCTGCACAAAGACCTAACAATGGTCCCATGGAAACCAGCGCATCTGAGGCCCTGGCCATGGTTCGGCGGCGCTGGCGGAGGTCGGGGACAAGCCCCTCGCAGCGGTGGCGCCGCGCGCATTCGCTGTCGCCTGGCGGGCCTGTGAACGTGCCGGCTGGCCGGGTGGCGGCGGGGCTCCCGGGGCTGCCGAGCCCCAGCACAGGAAGGCGCGCTCTGGCCGGATCGCCACCTCCGAGCCGGCGTCCTGCGAGGCCCGGCCCTGGGAGGGAGGATGCCGGCGGAGCGTCCCTGCTGCTATGGCGACCGCGGTCCTGCGCACTGCACTTCCGGCCGCCACACGCGCCGCGGCTGGGTTCCGACTGGGGGGCTGGGGGGCGGGGGGGGAGGGACGCTGGCTTCCGAGCGAGCGGCCACCAGGGTCGGCCCAGTAGTCCGGACGAGCTGGAGACGGGACAAGCTGACGCTGCTCCCTGGGGCCTCCGTGCCTCTCCAAGAAAATGCAAGCGCATATTGGTTGTCCTGCTACTGGGAAGCACCTACTACTGCTCGCCACAGTCCTGTTTTACAGAATGTTCCTTTCAAGGAAAATCGTTCAAAATCCCTCAGAGACAGAAGAATTGGTAGCTGAAATGGGGCGGCTTACAAATTTGCAGGAAAGCCGGGAATAGAAAAATTTTAAGTGGAGATAGACATCATGCAAAAATAAAAGAGTCTATAGCCTCCCTAGACTGACCGTGAGGGTTTTTAAAAATCCAAGAAGCAGTAACTGCACAGATTTTAATAGTATTATGGATGCTACCACTAATAACAGGTTTGATTTTTTTCCAAACATATTTCTATACATAAAAGATGGGTTTATTTTTCAAATACAGCCAAGACTGGTAAGGAATTTCATAATACACACACACACAACACCTACACTTTTATGTGTATGCATAGTCTTGACGTTTTTATTCCATAAATCCGACCTACCCAAATGAAAGTTAAATTTTCCAATAATGAATTCAGATAATTTATGTGTCATATCATTTTCTACAACTTTATAAAAGGCTGTATAACTGTTGAGAATACTTGGAACAACCCATGGCATAATTTGCAAATTCAAGAAGTATTTTAAAACAATTAAAATGCACAATCTCTTCCTTAGCGTGGATGTCACAATGTTATAAAATCTTGTGACACCTAGGCAATCGTGCCGCCCCCACTTCACACATAAGGAGGCCGTGACGTGGTGCCTGAGCCATGGCCAAGAAAATCATAGTCATTTTTTCTGGCCCGGCTTCCCTGCAATGACTCCTCAGCCCTGGCTGGAGGCCTACCTGGCCCCTGCTCGGCCCATGCACCCAAGCAGTATGTTTCTTTCTAGTCCAAAGAAAGTTCAGTCTTCCCTTTCTTCCCTTTTGGTCAATTCCAAATACTACGTGACAATTTGGAGTAAATCTCCCCCCAAAAAGTTCCCTTAAAAGCTGCAGCATCAGTAGAAGTGTTTCGCGTGGCAAGGCCTAGTTATTTAGATCTATGCATTTTTTCCTTAAATTTTTTCTCCTGAATCTCAGAACCATCCATATGATCTTTCAGATCCCACTATGACATAAAATGTCCACCACAGAGTCCGGCACTCGATGGAAGCTTAGTCAGTGGGGGCTGACTTGATAATAATGACTAACATCGTTACCTGGTTCGGCTTACCTGGCCATATCAGACCGTCTAGAACAGGATATTCCATCGATTCGGTAATTTTACCCTGAAGTTAAAAACATAAAGTGAGGAGCCCCAAGTTACACCGGCCAGAATCCCGCTGGGAGCTGCTCAAGGGCCCGTCCTGAAGTCTCACATGTCTTCCTGCAGCCCCGAGGAGCACTGGCTACGGAGTGTGGTACAATGGGCCTCTCTGCCACCTGCTGCCCCCACATGAAGGGCTCCAGCCCGGCTGGTGCTCCTCTCTTCCTGAACTCCTGTGACAGGGAAGATCCCAGGAGGCCTGTTTCTCTCACCGTGTGACAGGCAGCACAAAGCGGCCTTTTCTGTACAGATGGACTGTGGGTCCTTTCTGAAAATATTACACAAGAATGTTCTTCAGGATCACCTGCTAGATGAGTGGCAGAAAGGAAAACATCAGGTAATGGATTAATCTTTGTTTATTATGTGCTCCTACTCTAGGAGAAGGAGAAGAGAGAAAAATAAGGATGGAGAGGGAGGGAAAGGTTGAGAACGCTTTGTGGAATTTGAGCCATGTTGCAGGCTTGAGGTGAGACCTTGAACGTATTTATCATTTAATCCTCAAAAGAATGTAGCTGGCAGAGAGTGCTTTTATCTCCATTTTGCAGGTCACAAGCCTTAATTTAAGTCTTATAAACTGAATTTTGTCCCCTTCCCCGCAAGATATGCTGAAGTATTACTCTCTAGATCTCTTCATATGACCTTGTTTGGAAATGCGACCTTTGAGGGAGGTGAAGACGATGTTGGAAAATGCAGACACACAAGAGTGTGCCGTGTGCCCTGCAGATAGGAACCCGGTGAGGGGGAGGTGAGCACTGGAAGGGTGCTGCCACCGCCCAGGGGGGCACTAGAGGCCGGCAGAGACAGGAGGAACCCATGCTAGGACTTTCAGAAGCACAGCTCCACCAGCTCCTTCATCTGGACACCCAGCATCCAGATCTTAGAAAATAAATGTCTGCTGTTTTAAGCCACCCAGTTCATGAAAATTTGTTATAATGGCCCTAGGAATCGAATATAGTTAGAACATGTAGCTGGTCTAAGATCCAAGGACACACGAATGTTAACGAGCCGGGCTGGAACCTGACTCCACAGCTCTCAGCCCCGCAGCCCAATCCTCGCGGCTGAGACCCTCCCCAGAGGTACTGTCGAAAAATGCAAATCTCCGTTGCTTAAAGCTGCTCCAGAAAAGTGGCAGAGTCCGTTGCAAGGCTGTGCCTCCCACTCTGATTCTCACTCTGTCACTGCCAGCAGCTCCTTTTCCTGGTTCTCGTCCACGGGGAAGCTGACAGCTACTGTGTCAACTGGGACCAATCAGATTGACGTGACCAACTCCTGAGGAGGAAGTGAACGTGGCCTCGAGTCCCCAGAGGTCAGAGATACCACTAACAGAGCTGGTGCAGCACCAGGCCTCCCTGTCACCAGGAAGGGCGGCCTGGGGATGGCAAGAAGAAGATGGCTTCAAGAGAAAACCAGAAGACATGTGTCTCAACATTTGCCAGTGGATCGGCATGCAGGGGCAGACAGGTAGAGAGAAGGAAGAGTAGTTCTCTGGACTGTACACTTGGCGGATGCCACGGACACGTGCTCACACGAGGGTGTGTCCACCTCCACATCCGTGCACCTGGGAAAGTGCAAGGTTGGGAGTTGAAGGCACTAAGGTCTCTTTAGGGGTGAGAAGCATTATGAAAGTGTCATAGCTTCAAATGACTTAGGCTTTTAAGGATTAAATTGTAACTCCCTAAAAGATCTATGGAAATCCTCACCTCCTGTCCCTGTGAATGAAACTTTATTTGGAAATAGGATCCTCACAGATATAATCAAGAGGAAACCATTATGGTGATCCTTAATCCAATACGCCTTATACAAGAAGAGACAGAGAGACATGCAGGAAAGGACATGATCGGAAGGGTGAGGGTTCAGGTTGATTAGGGTTAAAGTTGGGGTTAAGGTGTAGGGACAAGGGTTAGGGTGGAGGGGACACCTGTCAGTCAAGCAATGCCAAGGATGGCAGTGACCACCAGAAGCTTATAGGCAGGCTCTGAGGAGATTCCTGCTTTGAACCAGCAGACCAGTGCCAATCCTGCCTGTCACCCTGATTGGACCCTTCTGGCCTTCAAGTTCTGAGAAAATAAGTTTCTGTTGTTTTAAGCTACCCAGGTTGGGATCCTCACTACGGTAACCCTAGAGAGTCATTCTATCTAGTTTGCCTATGATTTATATATGTGTCCCAAGGTAATTGTCAATAGCAGCCCTTTTCACAAACAAAACCAGAAGCTCAGATTTTGGAATATAAAAAAGAAGAAAGAGCAGTGTGTGGTAGGAATGGAAAAGAGGAACAGGAGTTTGGATGTCTTGAAATCTACTACGTGGTAGATATGATGCCGTGTTGGCACACATTCCTGGTACTCATGGCACACACAAGTAGAAAAGGAAACTAGCCATGAAGCTGCCTGGCTGCAGCATTAAAACACAACCTTATGTGCAGAGAGACAGGGGAGGTCATGTCCACGCAGATAAAGGGGAGGAGGGAGGGTCCAGCGGGGCTGTCCTGGGGAACCACTGACCACCTTCGCATTCCATTTCTCTTACCATGAGGAAAGTGGGTCTACTATAGGCAGTTCTACTGAATTTTTAGGACAAGCAGTTTTTTTTTTCTTACGTATTTTAAATGCCTTACTTTTAAGTGCTGGTAACTATTCAGTCTCTTAAAATACATGACACGGGGCAAACAAACCCCAACTGTGCCCCTCATGGCCATGGCCCCACTGTTGTGCCCCTTCAGCCCATGGCCAGCCCTGCAAAGCCGCGGTGCTGTCACCTCCTTCCATACCTGTTCACCTCTGAACTTCGTTTCATTGGTGCTCAGCTTGGAACAACAAGAATACACTGGCAAGCCTTGAGTGCAAGCAGATTTTCGAGCTCCAGAATTCTGGTTTGCCTCCAATGCTTTAAAATTCCTGTTTTCATTCTAGTTCTGTCATTTCATCTTGAAGCCCACACTTTGAAATGGAAGAACAATTTGCCTGTCTTTCTTAAATGCAGAGAAAAGCCTAAACTCTTTCAAAATACCAATATTGGGTCTCTTCAGTCCAGAAGAAAATAAACAATACTAGAACCAATTATAATTAACCCACTCTTGTCTAGCTGTTCAAATATCAAGGGCAGGAGGGGAGTCTTGAGCCATTTCCCACATCTTCACCTCCCGAAAGTCGGAGGCTCAGAGAGAACGTAATGTTTATCTGATGCTGAGTTCCACCACCTTCAACATCCGCCTCTGTTTAAATACTTGCAAGTGATGAGACTTTTGTTATTTCTACATCAAAGACCTCAGCGTCTTTCAGAAGACCAAGTAAGAAACTGCTTTTATATTACGGCACTAGATATATGTGTGTAGGCAGATAGGTACACATATGTATAAGAAACGATGAACAAAGCCAATGTGATATTAGAACAGGTGGTGCTTAAACTTATTTATTCAGTTATTTGAGCAATAGTTACTGAAAACCTACCAAATATTAGACACTTCTCCAGTGAGGAAAGTTTACCCACGTCAGTTAGTGAGATTATTTTAAACCTGAGTTGACCAGCTGGTTTGTAGCAAAATGTACTTCAGCACAACACACCAGGTTCTTCCAGTTTCACAGACCAATAAATCTATACTCTCGTCCATGACATCATCATCAGATGGTCAGCCAGTTGTCTCAGCATCAAATAATCCAAAAGAGAGACAGTTGAAAATGCTGTCTCCAATAGCTTTTGATCTTTTTCTTTTAAACTGTCAAATTTGCCCTCCTAGACAGTGACTATATTTTTGAGCCCAAATTCATGCTCACGACTTGAAGTCTAGTACTTCTTGCTGGATTCCTACATCTCTTGAGTCTAATCTCTAGTACCTCCCAGGCCCTGGGTGCATGTTAGATAACCTCTGGCATGCTTTTAACAATACAGATGTGTAGTCCCATGCCCAGCACTGCAGAGAGCCCAGGACTGAATATGTGTATTTGTGAACCCCTGGCTGATTAAATTGTATAGTTACGGGAGAGAAGCCTTGGCGTCCATTACTCAGCAGAGATTTCAAGTACTGTTGCCAGCTTCAGTCAGTGAAGCGATCAGGCACTTGAGCTGTGAAATCAGTAACATCTTTCTCCTTGGGCCCCTCTCTATGGTCTGTCTTCATTTTGGAATCAACCCCCTGATGCCCTCTTTATGACTGACAGGTTCCTTTACATTTGGTCTTCACACCGGTCATCCCACTTGAGCCTCACAAAAATTCTTTGGCTTATTCATTTTACCAAGAAGGAAACCGAGGCCAAGAAAGTAAGCATCTTGTCCACACCTCCTGTCAAGCAAGGATTGGACCCAGGTCTCAGATTTGGAGGAAGTTTTGTTTTTCTGCTGCACAATAAATCCCAGCCATTACAGACAATCCCATGTGTGCTGTGAACTGGGGTCAACGGAGCATCCGTGGAGATACTGAGCACTAACCATTGCTCAGGACCTACGCCGCTGCCCACACACACTTCTGCCATGGAACATGCAGCCAGCGTCGTGTCAAATGTCGAAAAGCAGAAACAGCAACTTCAAGAGGGTGAGTATTCCACCCAAGACCGGTGAATAAGGTCAACAGAACCAGGGCCTGAACCTGCAAGGGCTTGTGTTCTAACTGTCCCATCTGCTACAGGAGCGACTTTTCCTGAGATACTTAGCAAATTTTGGTGTTTCTGTTACTGTTGTTGTTGTTTAAAAAATTCTTTCCAGTGGTCACCTTCTGTAAGTTCTTTTCATATGTAAGCAGCTCTACCTCTTATTTTTGCAGCATGGGTTTTCTGTCTGTGGCTGATTTGGTTTGAAATAATACTGTGGCAGGCAGATTTCAAGATACAATAAAATAGACCTCAGAGCTGAAAGTATTTTACAGAAACAACTTCTCATCCCCTTTGAGTTGCAAAGTGGCTGTGACAAATTGTGCTGGTGATGAGGCATTTGTATCAACTTCAGTAGAAAACGACAAGCACTTTCACCCTTGCATGCTCATCCTCTGAGATCCAGAGAACATGGAGCTCACCCCTTCAGGCTCTGCTTCTTTTCCCAAATGACCTACAGGGTCATTGAGCAGGACTCCTTTCTCTGTTCTATTTCTACGTGACTAATAAAGCTATATATATGATTATTTACAAGCTGAAAGCTCGCATTCCTCTCTAGAACATAGTTTGGGCAACTAACACTTCTTAGTCATATCCCAAGCACCCAGCACATCACAGACATTCAGAAATTTATCAAGGGAGGAGCCAATAAATCATGACTCGCTCACCTCTCTGGTAGATGGCAGTGTGACAGGTGACCTTTCCTGTGTCCCAGCCTCCCCTTGTGCTTGGTCATCTCCCCACTCCAGCTCGGGCAACCTCAGTGCCTCTCCCAACCAGAGACCACAGCAGGATGTGTCTCCCACACCAGTCTTCAGAACTGGTGCGGTGCCAGTGTCTGAGAAGAGCTCCAAGGGTGTGTCTGTGTTCACAGGGATCCCCGAGGTCTGCCATGGTTGTGGGAAAATGAGTTGGTCATTAGCAGGGGAGACATTTGTCATAGGTCGGGCACTCTGCTAAGTATAAGGGTGCCCATCCCACCTTGGCTGGTGAGGGTGTGCCTTCTCCCAGTACCTACAGAAGAGAGGCGGAGTCAGCCTCTCACGTCACCGCAGGAAGCCACAGAACTCCCAGGTGTAGCTGCCATCTTCCCACGATGCATCTCTTCCCACACCCCACTGGTTTTATTCAGGCGCAAGAAAATCTCCAGTCTAGAGACACAGGTGTACATTGGAGTGTTTCGTTTTTAAACTTCCAAATGTTTCAAACTATGATCCAGTTCAAAGAGCTGATTTCAAAGCCTGACCATGTGGTTATAGTGGCTTCACAGATCCATTAAATAAACCACAGACCTGCAAGCCATGGTTTCCTCACCCATAAAATTAAAATCATCTCTAAAATCTTCTTTAATCCTAAAAACTTTTGAGTCTCTGAGTAGTTTTTTAACTACATGGGACAATTTTTAATCACCTTCATTAGTCCATTTTTTTAAAGCATCATGTTCCCTTCTGTAGACCAAAAGCAGTCAAAAATAGGCGATTTCATATATCACAATATATCGTCAGTTAAAAGAGCACACATATACATAATAGTTTAAAGAAAAGAAATAAGGGCAGATTCACCCAATTTTATTACCCAAATATCCACAGTTTATTCATATTCTTACTGATAGGCACAGAAGGAAAATCTAGTGTTGATTTTTTTGGCTTCTAATGTTATAAACAGACTGCTATAAATGTCCTTATACTTGTTTTACTGTGTGTACTTTAGTTTCTCAGGAGAAAAACATTATTTCTCAAGTCATAGGATCTGTATACTTTTACATTCTCTGTAGAAACCAATTTTTTCAAAGTGTCTGCACCAATTTACAGCAGTTTTCGGCCGTTCCACATCTTTGCCAACATTTTCTGCTGCCTGTTTAGATTTTCTGTTACATGGGTGAGTAAAATGCACTGCCTTGTATGGTTTCAATTTGTGTTTTCCTGGTCAAGAATGAACTTGAGCACCTCTCCTCCTACTGAATTTGTCACCCAGATGGCTTCCGAACAGTAACTGGGCCTGTGCTCCAGCGCCCCCTCCTTCTGTTCCATGTCCCACCGGCTTGAGGACAGAGACGAGGTCCAGGAAGACATGGGAGGGAGAACTCAGGTAATCAGCAAAGTTCACAGCCTGTCTCTCAATGAGCAAGTCGGAGTTGACCTTCAGGGATTGTCCTCCACAGTCCAGCTGCCATGACCAGGGTCATATTTCACATTTTGCTGGAGCTCTTCTGCAAGCACTGTTTTGCATGCAATTAATAATACTTGGTTGATTCTTTCACCCAACTGATTAACTTGTTTGGATTATAACTTACTTGAGATTCTTTGATGATTCTTAGATGATAAGATTGTAAAACAAATCTGTATAGATGAACATCTTACGATTCCCTCCTTCAACAGCACACTCTCAGGAGACTCTTTGTGTATTTATTCCATAAGAAAAAAGTTAACATATTTTCTGAAGCTAGAGCATTAACAGGAATGAAACAATTCCATGATAAGAAATTCTGAAACATAAAATTAGGAGGCAGGTGGGAAAAAAATATGCACAGAGTCAGAAACTATTCAAAAAGGAGTCCAGGCTACCACCAACCCCAGCCTCTATTGAAGGCATCCCTAGAGATCTATATAGATGTTATTTTGAAATTTGAAGCTTCAACTTATCTGAACTGGAATTCCCATACTGAGCTTTTGCCTGCCTGGGTGAAATAGCAGAAAGGACTGTATTCTTGCATTAAAGCAACACTGGAAAGCTTGAAAATAAACCATCTATGCTTGATTAATTAGGTTTGTAAGTATTGTTTCAGAACCAAACAATATTTCTAAAGATTTCAATAGTTCAAAGATTGCCCTATGGTCGTCTGGCCAATACATCTTCTAACACATGCAGTTTACAGCATTTTTCTTCCCAATATGTTGTCTTTGGTTGGTGCGACATTGTTTGAGTGGGGGGCTTTTTGGGTCAGAGTGGTTTTCTCCTCTGCACAGCAGTGGTGCCAAGAGCAGCACTCTGACCATACATCTTCCGTGTCATCCCATCAAAGGCACATGATGCCTCCCGGTGACCAATCAGGAGCGACCCAGTGTCCTAACAGAGGGCATATTGGCAACCAAGCTTCCTTAATGACAGCCATTGTTCCAGGCCAACAAAAGGGACGTCCTGGATATTAACATGTGGCCTTGTGTAAGGGTCACCGGTATGGCACATCCATCATTTCACAGCCAAGAAAGAGAACTTTATAGGTTCTGTCAGAACCTACTGTTGCCAGATCAGTGTATGAGGCTGACAGCCGACACCAAGGAGGCAAATGATCTTGAGTGATGATATTGCTTTGAACAAATATCTTTTCACTATTTTGCTTCTTTGAAGCGACAGCAGGCATGATGGTGAGAGGCGGGACTTTAGGGACACACCTCAGGGACACAGTGGGACAGCATGACCAGGCAACCCAATTAAAATATTAATTAATAACGTGTAACCGTTAAAAAAGTAGCGCCTCCTTCGAACAGGCATAAATCTCCACGCTGGATAGAGAAGTCACACTTTAACATCTCAAAGTCTTCAGCAGTCTTCACAGCAAAGACCAAGTTCACAGTTAATACAGTTGGTTGAGGAGAGCACTGAGGCCAGGATTCTTCCCAGCACTGCTTTGTTGCCTGAAGCTGAGCCTCGTGGCAGACCACCTGGGAGTCACCCGCCTTCAGCACCTAAGAACAGGTAACGAGCTTTCTCACTTGGTGTCACGGGTAGAGGATGTTTCATGTTCTGCCGCAGAAACATGGAGTTCTGGTTATTAAATATTATCTTTTTTTGTACTGGGATTGAACTTGGGAACTTTCAAGGCAAGCACCAGAACCACTGAGCTAAATCCCTGGCCCTTCAATATTATCTTTAAAACAAAATTTATTTTATGTAAGAAATATAAAAATACATAAGCCAAAGAAAGATAGCAAATAAATGTGTACCTCAGACCCTTGGCTGGACTTCACTGTCCTGGGAAGGGCAGGCGGGAGAAGGAGAAGGCGCAGGGAGAGGGCTCCACTTCATTGTGTGTATTTTGCACATGCCCCCCCTCCCGTTTCCTTTCTGTCTGGAGTATTTTCCACAGTTCTCTTCCTGTCGTCAGTTTCCTCTCCTCCTCTGGTTCTTTCTCCTAACCCCTGGCCTGGTTCCTCTTGCTGTATGTTCCTGTGATACCATATCATCACTGTTCAGTGCTTAAAATTGCTTATTGATTTATCTTGCCAAGTTCCATGAGGAGAGAGGCAGGGTGAGGCTACTGTGCAACTGTAGGAACTCTCGAAGGTAAAAAGGATCCAAAGCCGATGTTATCACCTCTTGACCTCTGGTAAGCTTCTGCTACATGAGAAAAATTCTCTGCACATGAAGAAGGGCTCCAGCACTGGGGCAACCTGCACTTATTACATGGTAAAAAAGATACTGAGTAATTATGAAGCATCCTCAGCCATCATTTCCGAGCAAGATATAAGTAGAGAAAGGACAGAAGAATTATCTTTGGGCAGGACTTTGCAAAGCAAGTTAATTGTGCGCATCATGTATGAGCAACAAAGTTCCACACACCCTGAGGCCACACTCAGAAGTGAAATAGCCAGGCGTGGTGGCTCATACCTGTCATCCCAGCACTCGGGAGGCAGAGGCAGGAGGATTGCTGAGTTCAAGGCTTGCCTGGGCTACACAGTGGGCTCAGGGCCAGCCTGAACTACAAAGTGAGACTCTCTCTCTCTCTCTCTCTCTCTCTCACACACACACACACACACACACAAAAGAAGTGAAATAAATAGGACTCCAATGTGTAGATAGAATATCGTTCCTCTAGTGTGAGAAACTGAAGGTGTAAATGAGGTTGAAAATGTATGATAGTATTGTGAAATAAGAAAATATTCAAAGAGAAATGGCAACTGAGGAGGGCAGGAGAAAGCAAAGAAGGGAAAGGAAAAACTGTATGCTTTAAAAAAAGGAAACAACGCTTATGTGTACAGGGGTCGGGGTTGTAGGGAGGGCAGGGGCATGTGTCACGTACAGGTAAAAACTCCCGATGATAAATGTGATCATCATGTATTTCTAAAATGTACCTATAAACTCATTTGTTTAAAAAAAGAAAATGCAGATACAATTCCAGGCACCCACGTTCCATGAATCCAATTCATCAGCACAGTCTAGGATTGACTAAATATTACATAATAAGAATGACATAAGTGATACAGAAACAGTAAAGGCTTTACCAGTCATTTTAACTTAAATGCATGGACTTTGCCCTGATGGGAGAATAATGGCATTCAAGCAAAAATGTAAAGACATGACATGGACAGAGGAGAGTGTGGCGCTGGGAAGAGCGGTGTGCGGGGACCGGTGTGGGACCTTGTCTCCCTCCTCCGTCCCCCTCTCAGCCCTCAGGAAGGGGATACAGATGGAAGGCAAAAAACTGTATATTTTTTTCATTCTGAAAACTTTTCTTCGGATCCTTTTTTGAAGTAGAAAAGAATAGATAATTTCAAGCTCAAAAAAAAAAAAAAGTGGTGTCTCTGAACACTGCCCTGCTCACCTTGCCCTGAGTCCTCCTTTCTGCCTTGGCACACGGACTTCACCTTCAAAGTCCCCCGCTGGGATGGCACTTCCTGGAGGCCAAGGCCAGCGCTGGGCTCCAGCCACTCTCGCTGCCACAGCCTCCGCCATCCACGAGACTCAGGAGCAGCTTCACGGCACACACTGTCAGGCGATGTTCTGAGCTTTTTAAGAAGTACTCTAAGTTATTACAGGGTAGGAAATACGACTTCACCCTTGTTAAATTTTATGTCATTATTACATATCTGCAGTAATCACGCATCTTATCATCATCTTAGGGAGCTGGTCCATGTACATTCTACAGCTTATTATTTTAACGCCCTTCCCTCCCTTCTTGCCTCCTCCTCCTCTAATTCCCGCCCCCCACTTGCTGATCTTCTTAATCTTAGCTCATGTTTATGGCGGATCATGTCCATGACCACCGAGGTCATCAGGACCCTGAACTGCCAGTCTTCACTCCACCCACCCCCACTCTCTCCCGCACCTCTCTCGGTCCGCAGACTCCTTCCCTTCAGACATGCAACATCTTCATACGTTTTTGAATCCAGCCTCGTGTCTAGCATGTTGTGCTGAGTTCTCAATAAATAGTTTTATATACAATAACATTCAAAAGACATTCTAGGAATGTACAAGTCTCTTGTTGGCAGTGCTTTATTAAACATATATAGTAGCCATGTTCTGTTCTGTCTAACACACACACACAGACACACACACACACACACACCTTTTCTCCAGACCAGTGACCTTGTGATTCTGAATGGCTTATTGTTCTAAAAGCTCCCCTAATCTTAGATTCTTCTCTTCTCTGTCTGCAATGTAGGGCCACTCCAGAAGAGCCTCTCCCTTTGTCCACCTTTGATTGTCCAGGTTTACATAACCAACCCACACTTGGAGAGTCTTCCATAGAAGTTTCTTTCCAAAGGCAGATACTGTGAAGTTGGAGCTGGAAGCTACTGGTAACCACATTTTCAGTCTTTACTGAAGAGACCTCGATGAGGAAAAAGATAATATACAGAAAAGATGAGAAGTAAAAGATGGGGCATCCTCGGGGTTCAGAAGACACTGGCTCAGGTTTTCCCAGAGGGGCATGCACTCCATCTCCCATGGACTTTGGGTATAGAGGCCACCATCCTTTTCCAACAACATAGCGAAGTGTAGACCTCTGTGGTATCTAATCAATATAGCTCTAATAAAAATAGTCCTTAGAGTTGAATTTCAATTATTAAAATTAATTTTCTTTATGCATTTAGACCAGGTGTGACACCATGAATGTCTACATTCATAGGAATGCTAGTGGGCTCATTTGCTTTTTTCTTAAATAAATAGTCTTATGAGAGGATACTTATATAAATGGGGGAGGATTTCCATTGTTGTAAAGTGTATTATCATCTCTTAATTAATTCAAACAAGACTGGCAATAGCAAGTCCCCAGGTGATGATGATGCATAATTACGTATTTCTAATTATGATTGGTAAAATATTACTCCATTCTACTCTAGTTTTTGCTTTTTACAGATGAGGAAGAAATGGCAACGTTACCGTCCATCTCTTCATTACAGAAACAACCCCTAGGCTTGACACAGAGATGTCTGTCCCCCAACACATGCCCATGTCCTCCAGTCTTTTTTTCCTCCAATCTCTCTTTCTTGCCCTCAGTTCTGACCTTTGTCCTTGTCACTCCTGAATTCTGGAGGGACAATTCACGTGGCTAAATTCATAGCATCCCTTTCTGACTTAGGACAGACTCTAATCCTTTCTGTCTCTGTTTCTCATCAGAATGAAAGACAGAAATAGTTATTATGTTCATCCAACAAAAAGGAAATTAATGGTTGATTAGATGCCTCATCAACAAGAAGGATAAAAACCAATCTTCATGGTGAATTACTGAATTAAGGGCTAACATATAGTGTGGCTATGTCCACGCAAAGCCAAACATCCAGTAGATTCAGCCAAAAAAAAAAAAAGAGTATAGTTTAGCAGTAGAATAAAATGAAGTTACTTGATCAGGACTACTCAGACAAAATAAAATGAAAAAATGAATGTCAATACAACAGCAGGCTTGTAGTCCTGGCAGATTTTACAAACCTATCAGGAAAGTGGAGATTTTGTTGAATATGCAAAAGTAGATTCATTAAATTTGTGTGGCAGTATACATACTTCTCTTTCTTTTGATATTTCTATTTCATTTTCCAAAATGAAACATGAGCTAGAAATCGGGAAAAAAATGAAGCCAGTGTCTAAAGATGTTGAGTCATACCAGGCCCAATATGTTGAGAAAAAGCTCTCTCCTCCCATAGTCTGATGCACAGCACACCATAAAGATTTAGTTTCATATTTGTGGAGCCCAATATTATCTTCCTCTTCTGTGAGGCCCAGAGGATGTTGAGATGCATTTATCTAAAAG
This sequence comes from Thryonomys swinderianus, assembly GCA_004025085.1. Classification (NCBI taxonomy): domain Eukaryota; kingdom Metazoa; phylum Chordata; class Mammalia; order Rodentia; family Thryonomyidae; genus Thryonomys; species Thryonomys swinderianus. The sequence goes on from PVIC010012634.1 coordinate 27,747, forward strand.
AGTTCCAAGCAACATAATCCCTTTACTGCTCACAGTGACGTACCCAGAATTCTCTTTGAATTCCATAGGGAATATCAGAAAATCTTCTTCAAAGGTGCAGTTTTCCACTTAACTCTACATAGAGCTGTTGACTCATATTCAGGATGTCTGTCTGTCAACTGTGATTTGGGTGATGTCATTTTAATGTCCTGTATCATTTTTGATTTATGTTTCAATTATAAGAGCTTGCGATGTGGTTATGCTGTAATATTTAAAGCCCATAAAGTCTAAATAGACTGTAAAACTGTAACATGTTTCCTAAGTCTTGACCCTGGAGGGCAAAAGGAGAGGAGATAACTTACTAGAAATTTATCACTCCATCAAAAATGAGATGAAATTAGTGAAAACTGCCTGTTTTAATTGATAACTAATTAAACCCTACCTAACTCCTAAAAAAAAACAGCCTCAGGAGATAGACAAAGAGCCATTCTTCAACACGAATTGAAAGTACCATTTTGTGTACTGAGCCCTAAACCCCGGGAACAAACATTTACAGCTGTTGCTGTTTACTGTTACCTTAAATACGACTGGGCCATATGGAGTCATTCTGAGGACTTTGTATTTTAAAATGTTCTGCTCATATTTTATGCTTTTCCATATGTCTCCTCCTTACTTCAGAGCTTCTATTCACTTGCTTGAGAATAAAATCTTTGTTCACTTTTTCTGTCGCCTCATCTCTATTAGGGCTTCCAGCGTCCACTTTGGTTGTTACAGCTATTCTAAGCCCAGCTGACTGCGCCACGAAGAACAGAGAGTGATTTGGGAGAACTCGCATTTCTCGTGCTCATCTGCCCACCCGTCAAGATCAACCTGACAATGGTGCTGAACTGATTGCAAAAGAACCAAAGGTTTATAGAAATTATCAAAGAAACCCTGAAGGAAATACTGAAGGACGATGGGAACTCGTTAACCAAAATTAACCTAAATGTGCTTTCTGAAAAGGGACACTCCCTGTAGTTTGAGGTTGACACTGAGCAATTATCCAAACAAAACAGTTGGCAAGTGTATTTGCCATGAAGTAATTTTTGCATAAAGTAGAAGGAGGAGACAAATATGCATGAAAATTAAACTTAGGCCTCGGGGACTACCCTCTTGGGGCCCTAGAAGGGCTGATTACACGTTCACAGCTGGAATTGGTGTTGGCAGACAGGCCTTATTCATGGGAGGAGGGAGGGACTTCCTTTCTGCGCAGCACTCAAATGGCAAAGTAAAAAGAAGACAACATGAAAAGCCTCCTAAGCTCACAGCCCTCAAGCTCCAGTGCCCCATGCTGCTTGGACCAGGCACCCAACTGGAGATCTATCCCCTGAGAAATATCCGCAGCCCGCAGAGTGCCTCATCTGCGTGGGGTACAGGTTCCTTCGCACGTCCGCGGTCACATTCTTAGCCACCCAGACGGCACCCAGCGACCTCTCTGTTCACAGGAGAGCACATAGCCCAAGATGACAGCTGGGCCCTGGACCACAGGGTCCAGGTCATCCGAAGGTGGGGGGCAAAGCTGTCTGGGGACAAAGTCTTTAGGTATTTTAATCACTGGAGCGTGCATCCTCACAGGTGCTTAGACCCTGGCCACAACTCTCCAGGTCCCTATGGTGACAGGCTGAGGAAACCGAATCCCAGTGCCCTGGGCTTCCCTCACAGGGTGACACCTCAGTCCATCTCAAGGTAGAACCGCCTCCCTCCTCCTTCACCTGGGCTGGGTTTGTAACTGGTGTTTCCCAACAGAATGTGCTGGAAATGGCACAAGGCTTTCTATGACGTGAACCATGAAGAAGGAACAAAAATTAGCCTGGCAAGTAGAGGACACAGACAATTGCATCCGATGATAAGAAAGAGGATATTATGCTCAATAATAATAATATCTATTGTACCTGTTTGCCTATGAATCTCCGAAATTTATCCTTCTTCCTTTTAAAATTATGGTACACATTGTATTAACTGTTGTTAGTCTCTTACTACTTTATGATGAAATTTTGTTGTATTTTTTTCCATAAAATAAAAAATAATAGCTAAATGTATTGATCACTTGTATGTGCTAGGGACTGTCCCAAGCCTTTCAGTTGTATTAATTAACACAATTTTCCCACAAAACTCCAATGAGGTAATTACTGGTCTTATTACTTTTCCTCTCAAATTGGCCAGGAATCCCAGACAGGGCCCCACAGACACTAATGTGCAGAGCTCCGACTCCAGCCCCGGCCATGTGGCCCAGGCCCATGCTCCTTCCCATGTGCACTGTGGTGCTCTTGACTGCGCTGAGGGAAGCTCAGTGGCATGGAAACAGGTCACAAAGGGGGAACGGTGCATGTGCAGTCACCTGCTCCAGGGCCAGCCATGCCCTCCTGTTCCTCAGGCACTGTCCTTGGGGCCACCAGGGTGCTTTTCCCAAGCTATATCATCAGCACCCCCCCCCGTTCTAAATTCCCACAATGATTTATCCCTCACCACCTGCACTGCCTTGAATTGCAGGTGTCTGAGTCCTTACCTGGCTCTTGTTTTCAAGGATTACCTATGTCTTCTGTATATACTTCATTTCCATGTGTCTAAAGTTGCATGTAGAAAACCTTCGTGTCAAGATCTTGGTAATCTGCTCCCTTGGTCTTGGACTTATTTTCATATGTTTTTCCAAATGTCTCCTCCTTATTCAATGTTTTTATTCACTGGCATGAAGCCAAGATCTTTTTTCACTTTTCCCTGTCCCCGCATCTCTATTAAGTCCTCAGGCCTCCCCTGGCAGGACTGATAGGCTGGCCCTGGCCACACTCTGAGCTCCAGAGGTGCCCACCTCCAGCCAGGAAGTCAGAATCCTGCACCGTTGACTTTCCTCTTCCTTGCCGTGTGGTCTCACACATGTAGGGCTTCCCACCCTACGCTGGGGCATCCCAGGCGGGATCCCCACATTCTTCCACCCAGTTTTACCACTGCTTGACCAAGTCAGATGGTGGAAGGGCTCCCACCTGCCTCCCCCAACCCAGTCTCTGTGGTCCCGTCCTACAGACTCACCCAGACACAAGCTCGTGCCTGGGCCCAGCAGGAGCATGGAAGCTCCCAGCCCCTGCGTACCCAGGAAAGGATATCATTCCGTGCACTAGTCCACCTCAAGGAGGACCCACTACCTGCACAGCTCACCTAACACTGCTTCTTGACACTAATCAGCACAAGGCAGTGAGTCAGCACTAACTCAGTGGAGCTCAGGCTCTGTTTTCTAGAGGCTTCGGTCAATATGAGTGCTGGTGAACCTATGGCTCGTGTACCACAGCAGGCTGTTTGTTCTCACTGAAAGTTCTAGAAAGTTCTACCACTTGTCCACACAGATGTGGAAAAATGAACACACGATCACCATGCAATGGGACAAAAGATTTCACAGGAAAGGGATTTTCCTCTCCCATGTCTCCCATGAGATAGAGTCGGTGTCATCAGGAAAACCTCAGGTGTGCACAGCTCATAATAAGCGTTTGGAAGAAGAGACAGCTCTGGTGTATTGCATCTCCACTGCAATGCAGCCCTTCACAAAACCAGAGGGCCTCATTTATCCTAGAGAAGAAATGAAGAGAATCAAGGAAGTCACTCATCATGCATTAGTTTTATGCCAAACCACTCCAGCTCCTGTTGAAACCTCCAAATCACTGTCTTCTAATACTACTCTTGGGATAACATCTAGCCTTCAACTTCAAGGGTTACTGATCAATCAGTTGAAGGCCAGGTTGTGCAGCTACAAATGCAATTCTCAAACCTCACCGCAACATAGGATAATTAATTCCCAATTTGTGCTCATTGGCATTGGTTCTGATAAGAAGAATTTCCATTCTGGACCCAATGGTGAGTGTGCAGTCCCCATGTGGGACCTTGCTGGTCTTTAAGGTAAGGCAAAAATATGCAGCTTTCAGCTTCTACTCAGAAGTGACACATTTCTGTTCAGATTTCACTGGCCAAGACTCGTCACATGGCCAGACCTGATCCTCCCATAATTTGAGTTGCAGATATTTGGAGCAATAGCTCACCATCTCATTGACTGATATAAAAGTGCAGTTAAATGTGCAGACAGAAGGCTTGGGGAGGGGCACAAGTTCACCCACAGCGGGTGGCCTGAGCTGAGCAGGGGTCACCTGCCAGCAAGGCCACCTATGCCATCTACATGAACAGTTTGACATGAGAGTCCAGTGACCATGTAAGAAAATTCCTTGTAAACATAGAGCTCCTCATTCTTGCTACGTGTTTCCACAGCTATGTGTCTCCACAGCTACGTGTCCCCACAGCTACATGTCCCCACAGCTTCTCCCAGCTTGTAGACGAGTAGTTGCAAACCCAGGTATCTGCAGAACCAGGCAGGAAACACAATAAATGTGAAAGCTGCCTGTTCTGGGAGCAAAGCCCCAAGCAAAAACAAAACCTTCCTATTGGGCCAGAGATTTAGCTCAGTGGTGCCAGCACCTGCCTCACAGGCGCAAAGTCCTGAGTTCGATCCTGGTAACCACATACAATGCTGGATGTGGTGACTCACACCCACCAGCAATTAATACCACATGCCACCATGCCAGGCATGGTGGCTCACAGCTGTCATCCCAGCACTTGGGAGGCAGAGGCAGGAAGATTGCTGAGTTCCAGGCTTGCCTGGGCTACATAGTGAGCTCAGGGCCAGGCTGAACTACAAAGCGAGGCCCTGTCTCAAAAAAAAAAAAAAAAAAAAACCTTCCTATCGACAAGGTTACACTTTCCTTCTGTGGCTCTTTTTTCCTTGTGTAAACTGCACCGTCTGGCAAGCCAGGCAGAGCAGAAGGCAGGACCTGTCCAGCGCATCCAGCACAAGGAGAGCATGAGCGCTACATCCAGCCCCAGCTTCAAACACTGTCCCACGGCACAGGAAATACCTGACGAGAGAGCAGAGCCAAAGCCTGTTGTCAATTAGTAACGCAGTTATCTTAGAGAAATATAGAATACAGCTGAAATTATTTGAAAGCTTAGAGTGATTTCATCTCTCACGTCTGCTCTCTAAGCCAGTTCCCACGTAACACGCGGTACTTTATGACAGGGTGCTACGTGCAGTGTAAGGGTGACGTGTCGCTCCGGGCTCGAGGAGAAGCTGCGTGACCGCTCATGACGGGGGTGTCCGGCTCTGCTCTCCTTCTGTCCACAGAGCAGTGGAAAGACAAGAAACTTCGGGGGTGGAGTGGGGGAGGGGGGACATGTAATCAAGTAAAAAATATTGCAACTGGAAGACTGTGGTAAGTCCATTACTGTTTGATTTCATAACCTCTCATTTTTTAAATTGTTGTATGCTTGTGATACCCAGTAATTACATCCATTCTGAGGATTATGTATGTGATTTTCATTCCCTCCCTACCCAACTCTGTCTTCCTTGACCTCCTTCTCCATCTCCAAAAAGTCTACCTCCCTGTTTCCAACCATCCATCTTTATTTTTTTGTTCTTCAATTTATTTCTATTTTGGGTTTCTCAAATTACAGAAACCATGCTATATTTAACCTTCTGTTCTAGCTTATTTCACTTAACCACATAATCTCAAGGTCCACCATAGTTTCTTACATATGACTCACATTCAAGACACGACTCTTGCCCAGTGTGGAGATGAAGTCAAAGCAAGTCCAGGAAGCCAAAGAAGAGCAGAGGAGAACCATGTGACCCAGTTCCCTTATGTCATGGTGCCCAGGGGTGCCACCAGCTCGGAGGGTCAGGGAGGGCTGAAGAGCATGTGCTCTGAGGCCACAGGGCTGAGTCACAGGGCGCTGGGAGAGTGTCACACTCAGACCGAGCACGGTGTCTACAGTCCCTGGCCCGAGGCAGGAACTGCAGTGGGGGCCAGAAAAAGGAAGAGTTGGTTCTGGGCAGTGGACAGAAGAGGACTCATTGGTTGTATCTGAGGGCTCTGGAAGGTCCCTCTGAGGTGTGACTGTGGCCCTAGAAGTTCACATACAGATTCAGCTCTAATCTCCGAATTCATGTGTTAGTGGCATTTGGAGGTGCTGCCTTGGGTGGTGATTAGAATTAGCTGAGATCAGGAATGTGGGGCACCCACCACAGCCTCAGTGGCTTTGTAAGGAGAGGCAGAGAGAGATCTATGCCAGCTTCTCACTGTCTTGCCTGGGATCCCTTCCACCATGTTATGATACAGCAGGAATTTCTCACTGATCATTGGCATCAACCCCTTACACTCCCTGGATTATGAGCTGAAAACCTCCTTTTTTTATACAGTACCTAGTCTCAAGTATTTTGTCATAACAACAACAACAAAAGAGACTAAGAAAATCTCAAGAGAAATTGGAAGGAGGAAAATTTATGCTATACATAAAATCAGAAATTAAGAACTTGACATGAAATTAGTTCTCGCCAAAGGAGATGTAAAGAGAAATGGAGAAATGAAAGCACAGAATGAAAAAGCAAAGTGGGCCATGTTCACACTATGGACTGTCCACTTACTGAAACCATAGGTGAAGGGTTCTGGGCTCTGTCTGTACACAAGAAACTTGCTCAACACTAAAAATTAGCACATTTCACTCACAGCGAAACTGAAGCTTTCTCTGAAAGTAACTGGTTCCCAGAGCACACATCTAACTCTAATTTAATTGATAGGTAATAGCAAATTTTCCTAAAGTAATTTTAATTTTAATGTAGATGTAAGTGCTGAAAAGGCCAATTCTTTAGGAGCAAGCAGCAACTTTTCCTAGAGCATAAAGTAATTTTTTCTCTCTGGCTGAAAGCAGCTGCCCCTTAGAGAGCATGCAGGTCAGCAATGTAAGATGCTAATTCCAGCTCTTTCTGTGACCTCCCAACATTTTACTGGAGTAATATCTGTATAAGTAGAAGAAGTATTTTACTGTAAGTAACAAAAACACATCTCCCTTATAAAGGAAGTGGCAGCATATGTGGCTCATTCATTGCATTAAATGATTCACAGCAGTGTAATAAGTAAATGGGGTGAAATCTGTGCTTGGGATGAACCCCTTAGTGAAGTGCAGGTCACTTTGAACTAGAAGATAGAACAGGACAAGGAGGAATCCTCAGCAGGGATTCCTCCACTAGGTGTCTATGTTGGAAATGTTAAAGGCTCATACTGCAGCAATACATGCCATCCATGATTATAGACCACAAGACATAACTAAATTATGTAAGCAGCTGTCTGTCCATGAATAGATGAATGGTGTTAACCCACAATGGAGTACTTCCCTACCACAGAGGGGTGAGTAATGAAGGGAAAAGAAAAAATGTGGTGGTAATAATTTTAAAAAGGTAAACAAAGCTTATGTATTTAGTGGGTAGGGGGCTGTGGGGTACGTAGGGGAATGGGAAAAAATGAGAATTAAATAGTGTCATATAATGGTACAAATTCTCAATATTGAGTGTGATCATGATGTGTATATACAATGTACCAATAAAGATAAAAAATAAACTAACAAAAAGAAAGGATAAATTTGATTCATCAGTAGAAAACAGATGGACCTTCAGACCTAAGGTTAAGTGAAATAAATGAGACACACAAGCTTATATATCACATGGTTTCTCTTATGAGGAGCCCAAAGTGTAAATAAATTAAATTGAAAGATAAAAGTTAAGTAATAGAAAACATACAGATCATTTATAAATGGAAAGGGGTTCAAGAGATGAAAGGAGGGGGCGGGGAGGGGGGGTGGCAGGCACTGGGAGGGGGTACGCAGGCGCCCCTCCCACAGGGCGTGTAAACACCATGGACCACAAGATCTTCCCCTTCGCCCACTTTCTCCTGGCCTGTATGCTGTAACCTACTGGGTTTGCAGACAGTGCTTATCCAAAACTGAAAAGACTTTATGTGCTATGTGTCTCTACTGGCTGGCGGCTCCTTGAACGCAGGGGGTGCCCAGCCTGCCCACCGCAGTACCCTCAGAAAGCCACATCACCCAACACCAGTTGTGAGTTCAGCTGTGTCTGTGGCCAAGAAAGACATGCGAGAGCCCCAGTGGCAGATGCCTGTTCATGTGACTTTATTTGGAAAGAGGCTCCGGATATAAATGTTTCGCGGCTCGTCCGCCAGTGCCAGCCCACTTCTGTACATCTGTCCATCTGTCCGCAGAGGCCGCATTACCTGCTCCCTCTGCCTTTATAGAGGGAGCCTGCTGTCCCCAGGGGGTTCTCCTGTGCCAGACAGCTGCTTCTGTGCCAAGAACCATGCACACCTGGAAACCACCCCGCACCTCACATTGCCTGGGAAGAAGGGGCATGTTAAGTGTTGGTGCCATGTGTCCCACTGGCCCCCAAAGAAAATCTGCAGCCGGGTTAGATGGGACGGGAGGGCGTCTGCCACCAGCATCTGAGAGGTCGCCAAGCTCCTTCCCAGCTCCGGCCCTCAGCGAGGACAGGAGGGCAGCGTGGTGAAGGTGACTGACCCTGCAGTCTGCTGGCTGAGTCTGAGTTGCTCCTCGGCCACTGCTGGCCCCAGCCAGACACACTGCTCGCTGTCTCTACTGCACACTGCGCTCAGCGGCCGGGTGGCGGCTTTCCTGCAGCGCGTGTCAGTAAGTGCCGGTCACTGCCACCCTTGCCGGGCACCAGACCTCCCCCTGGCCTCAGTTCACACGACAGTGTACTAGAAAACTCTCAAAACACACACACACACACACACAACTTCCTTCACAAACCTGTTAAATTGCTGTTTGATAGATTTCCCCAAAGTTGAAACTAAGTTTTAGGAGACAGGAAAGGAACCAAGAAGTATAAAAACCGTTTCCCCTTTTCCAGTGATCGTATGTAAAAGATACGGCTCCACCATCTCAGATTCTCACATTGGAGATGAGTTGGGAATTCCCGGGGTCCACTTTCCACGTTGGTTCGTCCTGAGAGCAGGTTCCCAGTGAGGGAATTTCAGACTGTAAGGAGGGAGCCCCCCTTCCCCTGTCCCAGGGGCTCCGCGGTGAGCACCCCACCCCCACCCCAGGGTCCTTTCCCGCAGCCCAGGCGTCCCAGCCTTCATTAGTGCCTGCTGGGGCTGCTACCGGCGCCCCAACTCTCCGGAGCTGCTTCCTAATTAAAACTTCAGATGCCGAGTGTGCACAGGTTGGCTTCATTGTACGTGTGTGCATGTAAACGCCCCTTTAATCTCCACTTGGCAACTCTCACTCCTGCCTCTGGCCCCTTTTGGACAGTGTGTTGTGCTTCTGCACCCATCCTACCTGCTCTGTTTCTCTGCAGCAGACTCTGGAGAGAAAGAACAACAACAATAAAAAAAAAACAGGACGAGAAACTCCCACCAGCCATTTTCAGTTTGGGCACCCTCAATCTGAACCCGCCCTTATCTTAACTTGCCTATGCGAGACTGGCAAACAGGAAGAGAACAAATAAGGCGTAATTTAAATTTTAATTTAAAAACCCCTCTGTTTTCTTATCCCTTATCAAACCACCCGCATTTTGCCTGCTGACAATGCACAAGTGTCATTGGCATGGACCAGACCCTACCACACCAAGGAATCTCTTTCATCCAAACCCCTGATCCCTTTAATAAACAAAATACGAAAAGGCAGTCAAAATTACGCCGTGGCTTTATAAAGGAAGGCAGGGAAATCCTGCGAGTACAATCCCCTACTTGTTATTTTCACATGCCATGTGACTCCGAGTCACTCCGCAGGATAAAGAGACGGCGGCTGCCACCAGGGCCGGCCGCGGTTTCCCCTGCGTTCCCAGCCTGGCCCATCTGTTCTCAGAGGCCACATGAATGGCATATGTCAAGAGAGCCAAAGCTCAGCACACTGCCCAAAGAACTCGCCCAGCCAACGCCGCTTTGCTTCCACGGCTCCAGCAATTGTTGCTGACCCAGCCGCCATATGGCGAATAATTAGTTTTTCGACCCCACTCAAGAAAAATGTCCGCCTCACTGCCAAGCATCAGCAATATGTGTGCTAATGAACGGGGGGAGCTGAATGCCTATACATTAACAAAAGTGGGGTTTTTCCTTTTCCAGCGTCGAGCTCTGCCCCCCTTGTCCTGTCCTCTTTCAAGTAGGTGTCAGTCTGGAGCCTGTAGCGCTGGGGGCGAATTGTATTTCACTGAGTTTTCGGAGAGGCTGCAGCCCAAATTACGCAGTTTTCACACTTCAGTGTCTTCCTTTACAAAAGTGGCTCAAATCTGTTTCTCAAAATGATGAATTCGGTGTTTAAGATGATCGGGATGCTGGAGCCTGGTAACAGGATGCGCTTTGCTACTGCTGTGTGAGAAGTGGGTGTAAAGTGCACGTCAGTCCCACCCTGAGCTCAGGCAGCCTGCGCCCATTTGACCCCTGAAGATAAACACCCAGGACCTCACTGCACTGGGAAATACACAGGGCGCGCTGGGCATACAGACCAGGGAACGGAGAGCAGACCTCGAGTGTACTATCCCCAAGACAGAGGTCTTAAGAGACAGGTCATTACTCTCAAGAAGGAAAGAGCTTTCTGCCTAGAAAATTTAAAAAAGATGCAACATTTTAAAAAATATATACATATATATATCACATTGTGTTTACTTGTGCGCTTTTCTGGTTTTGAAACTAATTGCTTTCTGACCTTGTCCAGCGTGTTCTGTGCAGCCAGACGAACAAATGCTAAGAGAGAGAGGGTCGGGAAACCGGAATATTCTCTGGCGTGATTCTCCAAGAACCCTACCTCAGGTCAGGGGTCCCCAGTATCTTCAGCTCGGGGTGGTCCTACCCTGAGGCGGCTGCCCCAGAAGGCCTCCCCAGGGAGATCTGCCAGTGCAAAGAAAGCACCCCAGAAGCCCTCGGGGCCCAGGTGTGGACTCAGGGCCAGCCTGCGTCTCACCAGCAAAAGGTGACAGGATAACTCTTCTGATTTGCAACCAATCAAAGTAATACTTGCATGGAGCGCTAGACTCTAATCTCTGGGAAAGTGCCACCATTTCATTTGACTCCTTAGCACCTAGCTCAGGACTCAGCTGGGTGCATTAGGGATACAGTACACAAAGTCTGAGCAGGCATTTGTTGTGTCAATAATTTAAATAAATAATCTTAAATATTAGGACCGTGGGCATTTTATTTATCACATTTCCACTTTATTCAACCATTACTGCCCCTCTGAGTACAGTGCCCTTTGCTTAGTCTTTATGTCTCTCTGCTCTAAGATTCTCATTGTAGGAAAAATATATTCTATTTCTGGTCAGAAGTCAAGTGTGCTGGTGTTTACCATTCCCTTGTAGCAAGAAAAGTGGAATTTGGAAATGATGCAGCCCACTGTTCCCTCCAAGCTCCAGCTCAGAAGAGCTCTCGCTTGCTTTCCCTTTCAGTTTCCTCGTCTATCCTCAGGGGAGGGAAGAGAAATAATTCCCCCTTGGGCAGTGTTTGGTGGATTTTAATGGAACTGTTAATAAATACTGCTGGGGGCCGGAGGGTTAGCTCAGTGGTTCCGGCGCCTGCCTCGCAAGCGCAAGGTCCTGAGTTCGATCCCCGGTAACCACATATAATGCTGGGTGTGGAGACACGCCCACCAACAATCAACACCGCATACCACAATGCCGGACGTGGTGGCTCACGCCTGTCATCCCAGCACTTGGGAGGCAGAGACAGGAGGATTGCTG
>PVIC010012635.1:0-39329 GCA_004025085.1 Thryonomys swinderianus
ATCTTATTCTCTATGGCTTTCTGCAGTCTGATCTGTCGTTATTTAGCAGTCAAAATTGATGTATTGGTTTCTAATTACCTTTCCCTGACCTGCTCACTGTTCCTGCTGTAATATTTCAAGTTGTAGTCTTGGGCATGTGTTTGTGCTGTCCCAATAGAGAGTCTGAGATTCTTCCATGGCCAGGACAGTGAAGTGCTCGATGAGCATTCTCCATAGGACTTTTGAGGAGAGAAAACCAAGTGTGAAATAATGTCTGTGATTTCTTGGAGTTAGCCTTCCCATCATTCATTCATTCATTCATTCATTCATTCATTCATTCATTCATTCATTCAGACAGGGTCTTGCTTTGTAGTTCAGGCTGGCCCTGAACTCACTATGTAGCCCAGACTAACCTTGAACTCAAAGCAGCAATCCCCCTGCCTCTGCCTACCGAGTGCTGGGATTACAGGTATGAGTCACCATGCCCGGCATTGTGGTATGTAGTACCAGGATTGAACTCGGGACCTGCGCTTACAAGGCAGACGCCAGAACCACTGAGCTAAATCCCCTGTCCACCATCCTTTTTCCTTTGCCAAAATAGTTTCCTGACAGTCTTTGTTTAGAGTACGATAGCAAAATACTCCAAACCAGGTAGGTAGTTTACAAAAAATAGAGATTTGTTCCTCCAAATTCTGGGTGTTGTTGGGACAGCCAAGATCGGGGCCCTATGGCCAGTGAGAGATCACTCTGCTGCATCCATGGCGCCTTCTCTCTGTGTTCTCCCAGGACAGAAGGGGCCGAGTGGGTCCCGTGGGCTTTTGTGAGAGCTCTTCCCTACACCAGATCACCTCCTAAGGGCTGCACCTCTTCATAATGTTTATTGCACTGGCAGTTGGGCGTTGATAGGTGAATGTGGGTGACACAGACGCTCAGGTCCCTGGCTCTTCCCACTGCTTCTGTGCTGGGGATCTCCGTGCTGGCTGCTGTGAGGGGGAAGCTCACCATGCAGGGCATCTGCACTGCCACCCACACCAGGCTTGCACTGTGACGGGAGCTAGTTCTTTGCAGTCTTTGGAGTTACGTCCAATGAGAGGATGTATTACGGTCCTTGCTGGGCAAGGTTTAGGGAAATCTAAGGAAACTGAGGGAAAATATGGCAGCTTATGCTCTAGGAAAGTACAAAGAAGGTAATAGATTCGGCAAATTGAAGTCATAAAGTAATAAATAGGTGCGAATTTGAAAACATACTGACAAAGAACATTGCAGTTTCCCTGTCCAGGAATACATAGCTTTTCATGTACTTTCATTTGGTTGTATTTATATAGTCATTAATGCAAAGAGAATGCATCTTATAAGACAACAATTCCTAATACCTTGGAGCTTGAAAACATAAACTTGGAACATTTATCTCACTTTCACACTGCCCAACTTCTCAAAAAGGAGGAAAGCACATTTTTTTTTCCTCCAAAGTGTGATAAAAACCATTTTGCTTAGACAAAAACAGCAAAGTCTTCCTACTCAGATGTCTGGCATATCACATTTTATTAAATGGCTGTTTAGAATCTTTAATAAGTACATTGAAATGATGTAAACATACCAGGTATGTTCCAATTAAGTAATAAACATACATATTTCATACATATTTACTGTGTGTCGTGATCAGATTGGGCTGGCCAGCACATGGGTCCTCTGGGACACCTGTCTTTCCCGTGAGCTGGGAACACCCCAGGTCTTTTCTGGTTCTATAAATATGCTTTTATAAAATGCATTTGTAGATGCATATTTCATGTTTTAGGTGCACAGTATATTTAATCGGTTTTGAAATAAACCACTGTGCTTAAATACGTGGTATTCTGTTTTGTTGAAACTATTTCATTTCTGTGTAGAAATGTGAATTTCACATTCTTGGAAGTGTTGACACGTGTTGCTATGAATTTATGGACAGTTTTACTAATTCCCGGGTAAGTAACATTACATAATTTAGCAATACCTTTCTCAGACCTGACCAGACAGATTTTTAATTCATGCGTTGTTGAACTGAAGATCAGATACTCCTATTTACTGAGTGGTTTATATGAATAGAATTTTGCAAATAGACTCCAGCAACAGCTGATGTGGTACCGTATGACTGTCACAGGTCAGTTAAAAAGCAAACTCTGCAACTAGCAGCTAATGACTGACTGTTACAGTTTTGATTTTGTTATTTTATTTCTTCTATTTGGTTAAGGTTTTTCTATCTTTAGAACCAGCCCAGACTTGTGAATGTCTAGCTGCAGTGTCTGACTTTATGCTGTGATTAACAATGATCTTATAAAAAACATGCACTTAAGACATATAATTTATGATAGGACAGCTCAATTGAATAAGACTTATTTTAAATGAAATTCCTCGTTTCACTCTGGACTTAGCAGCTTGGGGAATAATGATTTGTACTAGTTATCTATCAATACATAAACCACTGGATGTTAAGCAGCTTAAGTGAATTCTCACTGATCATCTCATCAATGGTGTGGGCTGGCGGTCTGGACCTGGTGAGCTGGGTTCACCCTGAAGATTCCACCACAAGCCATTGACTGGCGCCGGGGCCTCATCCGGACTCTGAGCCAGGGCAGGCCCTGCCTGAGGGTCCACTTTGGGCTGCTGGCACAGACTTCGCGGAGCCCAGAGCAGTTTGCAGCTGTCTTTGTGATGTAAGGGCAATCCTGCTCTGTCCACCTGCGTGAAGGTGCTGGCCAAGGTCAGCGGAGGGCCTGGCAGGCGCATCTCGTCAGCATGTCTGTCACTGAGGTGCTTGCAGAAGGGAGAGGGAAGTGTTGGGGAGGGCTTGCCGGGCAAGCGCTTGTCTTAGTTTCAGGCTTCTTGTTTCCGCATGTGCTGAGCCTGAGGATGGCGGTCGAGGGGTGGCACTTGGACCTCTGGAAGGTGCAGGCTTGGGAACTCGGAAGGCAGCTGCTCTCCCTAGGGGAAGATGGGCCCTCCCTCCGTCAGCTCTTTGTGGCTTACATGTTCTGAAGCGTAACTGCTCTCCCCGTCTCAAGTAAAAGAAGTGCTGATTTTTAGAGGATAACTTCTCTTTCTTTTTGTAGTTCATCTCAAGACCTTAATCTGTGACTCTTTTAAAACGCATGACCCAAAAGCATCAAAAGAACGTTTTTAAGTTTTCTTGAAAAATTGTTAGGAGGAAAAAAAGTGTCCCTGATAGGAAGAGAATGAATTTTTACAGTTGGAAAATGTAGAGAAACAAGACACCCAGACAACTGGGTTTTCTAGACCTGAGGTGGACTTTGAAGAAATCAGTCTGGCTGCCGTAGCTGGATCTGGGGCGTGCTGGAAAGGTCTGCAGGTGGAAGGCTGGGTACCGTGTGGTGCTGTCGGCAGGTGAGGAGGAGGACATTAAGTCCTTGGGGTGTAACGCTACCAGAAATATCGGCCCCTTGGCCCCTTAGTATCTCTCCCTTTGGTTTGTTACCTCCATGAAATACACAGCTTTTCTCTGCCACATACTCCTGCCAAGATGTGTTGCTTTACTGCATGGCCAAAGCAATGGCACCTGCTGACCATGGACTGAGACCTCTGAAGCCGTGAGCCACAGTGAGCTCATCTTCCTTGCGGGTTGATGACCGCAGGTTTTCCGTCACACAGCAGAAGCTGACTACTGCACTAACCAAGCGCGCTTGTTAGGTGGAGCCGTGGGGCTCAGTGAGGCTGCTTGAGACTTGGGCTGTTCGGGTAGATAGATCCTCATCTCTCAATATTGACATTTGGGCTTATTTTGATGATTATAATATTAGAAGCTTACTGAGCACTAATTTTAAGCCAGGAATTTGGAATTCGTACTTGTGAAAGTTTAATAGCTGCCTATAACCTTGTTGAAGTTACTGCTTTTCTATAGGAAAAGAAACTCAAAAATGGTAACAAAAACAAAGCAAAACATGTCCATACAGCTCAGAACCGCGGTGACACCCTGGAGCTCAGGTCATGGAGCATTTGTACTTTTCTGAGAAGCCCTTTTACGTAAGAGGAGATGTTGCGGATGGACTCACGGCATTATAGATGGAGGCTCCGCCCCTTTTGCTTATGTATCCTGGGATGTTCTGGGTCCCAGTTTGCACAGTTAGGAATTCAATTTAGAAACAGGTTTTTAGTGTAAACAAGGGAACTAGTTATTTCTGAGAAGCTCTGAAATTAGGTACATATATGTGCTAATTCGCCAGGGTGGATTTAGAACTTTTAGGGAGTAATGGCATTAAAACTCCAGGAGCTCACAGTAGCTCCGGGGCTTTGAGGATGGAAGCGCTCATAGGGAGATGAAAGGGAGTTTAGTTCCTTTGTAGAGCAGTGGGAGCAGGACAGGGTCCTTTTGAAGATCTCTGTTTGATGCTGTTCTCCTTAGGTAAGGCAGGGCCCTCTGTTGTCGTTTAAGAACCCTTTTGAATGGCAATTTCCAGTAGTTTCTAAAATGATGTCTGATGAGATCCAGCGCTTCTTGAAGTTTTCCCAGCTTTGGGTCTCCTCACCTCCTTGCCTTGAATTACAGTGTTTATTTTTCAAAGCTTTTGTGGTTTCAGCCGTCTGGTTTTGTTATTGCAGCTGACGGCCTGACTTAGACATCCCCTTTCCTCCGGCCCCTTTGTGGTTTGGGGTCCAAGACTGGACTGCGGGTGGAGTCTAGGACTGTGGACGCACATGCTTTGGCTTAGTGCTTGCGGGCAGTCACAGGTGTCCTTCGCTGGCCAGTGGCCTCTAACAAGACAGGCCTATGCCACCTCCTCCTCCTCCTCCTCCCCGTCTGAGTTGTCTTTTCCTTGTTTCAGTAGGTTTGAGTTTTTGCTTTCCAGTGCCTTCCCCTTCCTTAGCCAAACTCCGGTGCCTACTGCACCTTGTCCGCAGCTTGTCTGTCTCATGAGATAATCAGCAGCCACTAGCAGAAGTGAGATTAAAAGTCCCAGGAAGGTAGAGGATGGCCTTGTCATGTGGTCCCCTCCCTGCTGGACGGGGCAGAGTTGTCTGCGGGGGCATGGAGGTGTGTAGTGCAGGAAGCTGGTGCGTAGGGATTCTGCAGGGAACTCACAGTGCAGATATCTGGTCCCACCTAAGCCTTGAAAGCCCCGTCCTTGCCGCAGCGCCCCCTGGCGGAGCCTTCTGGTGCTCTGCCCGCACGCCTCCTGCCCTTTGTCCTGGAGCCTTGTGTGCGGGCTGCTCACATACCATGTCGCCCACTGGTGCCCTCCTGTTTTCTGGAAGGAAGAGTTATTTTATAAGTTTTAGTCAAATTGTTAACCATGTTTTTTTGTCTTTTAGTTCAAAATTTTAGCTCAGCTTAAGCCTTCTTCTCATGTTGCTGCTGAGTCTTTCTGAAGCTCTTAGTTAACTTAGACACACACCCTGTTTTTTCATCCAGTTATCTTTAGTAATCAGTGAATTATTAGAGCCAGATTTAGCACAAAGGTTAAATGGCATATTCATTAAAAAGTTCACCTTGTCGGTATCACAGAGTAACTCGATCCGCGCTGTTCCCAGGGCCGCACTGCGCCGCCCGGCAGAGGCCTCTGCGCTTTCTCTGGAGACCCGAGCGCTGCGCTAACTAAGCGGGAAATTCCCCGAGAAGGGTGTTCGATTTGCAGTGAGTGCAGCCCCGTCTGACGCTCAGAAGTAAAAATCCTGGGGCCTGGGTTCTATCCACAAGCGTTTTAAGTTTCCTCAGCACTCTTACATAGTTGACAACTTCAGATTTTCTTTATGAATGCGTTGATGGAGTGCGGGAAGTTAAATTCTTGTGGTAACAATAGAAACTGCTGCTCCTGAAGTTTGAAAACAGTCTGAAGAATCTTTTTTGGTGTGTTTCCTTCCTTGGAGGACACGCGGGACTCCTCGTACTTTCGCTCTTTTCGTGATTGGCAATGCGGCAGTGGAAGTGGAGAAAGACGCCCACTTCAGTGCCATCATAACAGGAGGGGGATGGTGAGAAAGGAGCTGCTCTCGCCCTAAAGCATGGGTTGGGGCCCCCGAGATGATAGTACAGGGGAGATACAGCTGGAGGACAGAGGTTTAGGCCAGCGGGAAGCAGTAAAGCAAGGGCTTTGGATTTTTTTCCCGAGACACAGATTGCTTTTTAAAAATGTTACATAGTACAGTGTGCTAAAGTGCCTCAATGGAAGAGTAAAAGTGAGTCAGTTAAGTTGAGATAAGATGCCCCTTAACTAGAGAAAACATGCTCTGAGTCCCGGACCCATCACCATTTTGCATTGTGTGTCAAGAAAGCCTTTTCCTCGTCGATGCATGGCAGACGGAGAAGTGCTACAGCGGCTCCGTGTGACCTGCCTTTGTATCCGGAGGCTCCTGTTAATCGGTGTGATCATCAGGAATATATTGCCAGCGGTGTAATGAGACTCCGTCGGCTCTTTGGATTGCAGTGGGGAGCCAGGATGTCTGCCTGGGGGAAGGTGAGGACCTGGCTGGCAGGTGCAATCCGGGCAGCGAGGAGACCTGTGACCCAGCAACACAGGAGCCTCCAGGTCAGCAGCCCTGGCCACCCGCTGCTGTCCCTGATGCCTGCAGAGTGTCCACACCTCTGTTCCGGAGGAGTCCGATTTTCACCTGGGATGACTTTGGAAGGGTCTCTGGCCACAGTGGGTGGTGCCATACTGGCAGGTGTGGCTTCACTGAGGTGAGTTACATGGCTTCTGCAGCGAGGCTTCCGCCTCTCTCTCAGTGAGGAGTAGGTAGCGGTGACTGCGGAACTCCGCTTGCCCGATGCCCGCTGTCCCACTGTGGAGCCGGCTAGCCTCTGTGTCGTCTGTGCAGTCCCAGGCTGCACCTGTCAGCCCTGGTGTGCTCTGCAGAACTGGGGCCTTCCTGCTTCTGCCTCTGCTGCTCTTGTTCTGCACCATGCTGGGTCCCTTGTGCATTTGCTCTAAAGGGGCTACAAATACTGAACTAGCAAATACCAGGCCCTTGGTCACAGATGGAATATGAGGTTACGTGGGTGCACTGACAAGTCAGTAACCTTGTTTTATGGGTGTTCTTGTTAAAAGCACCTGATGATGTCCTCATTGTGATTAAGTAATATAGTAATTGTTTCGGTCAAAATATTAATTACAGTAAAAGAGACATTGCTGCTAACCCCTCAGAATACTTGTGTTGTTTTAAACACATTCATCCCGTCCTTTGTGCAACTTTCTGCAGCAGCTCTGCGAGTCTTCTTTCAGGAGTGTCTAGTTGTGCTGTCCCAGCTCCCTTGATGTCCTGAGCTCATTCAAATTGCTTACCTTTCATGGTCATTTCGAGCTTGGGGAAGAGCCAGAAGTTGCATGGTGCCAGATCTGGGGAGTGAGGAGGGGGAGGGTGGACTGCAAGGTTTCTGTGAGCTGACTCCTTTTCGGTGGCACTTGGCAGAAGCTGTCAGCCTATTTTTGATCACATCTTGAAGACAATAATGAAATGGGATTTTCAGAAATGCTTCAGAAAATGTCAAGGAGGATGGATAACTGTGTTCGAAGTGAGAGGAATTAATGCTCATGTGTTTTGTACTGTGAGACATTTTAAAAGGCAGTATTGCCTTTGAAATTGCCAATACATTTATGCTAAGGGATGCATTTGCAAATACAGAACCTGTGGATAAGGAGGACAAGTGTATTTTCTTTATGAACCTTTACCTGTTTCTGGAGTGAATGTCCTTGAGGGAATAAAGCTCTTCTCATCGTGGCTTCTCTAAAAGTCTGTCATGGCCTGTGGAGACATGAGCCCCATCCTGAGTTGTATGATGACAGCTGGAAGCACGCTGATGGGTGGCCGATGGAAGAGGTGTGAAAGGGCTAATGCCTCAGTTGTCCTGAGACTCCTTTTGTGTCCAGAACGATGTGGGGAAGGTAGATTTGTAGACTACCTTTTTGGTAGACTACTAGATTTTGTAATCTACAAAATTAGTAGATTTTGTGTATATATAGCATCTATGGTGACTACGGCATCACTGCCGGAACATCTAGGGTGGCACAGTTGACAGCCTTCCATGCAAGGACTTTTCCCTCCCTGGGCGATGAATCAAATGCTTTGGAGATGTCACGTGATCTTCCTCACTTGCTCTTCTCTGCGTCATTGAACGCAGCCTTCAGCCTAGACTGAGGGGAGCTGTGGCTTCCACAGCTTTACTCAGAAAGCAGGGTCCCTCTGGCGCAGCCTTTGTTCTTTAAGTTTTCTCGAGTGAGAGTGGCCAGAGGCTAAACGGAAGTCTGGCGTGAGCCTCTCCTGTGGCTTCTCCGCACCTGTGCCATCTGCCCACCCTCGGTAGCTTCTCTCTGAGGGCCAGGCTGGGCACTGTAGGAGGAGGTGTCTTGAGAGGGCGTCTCATTGAGGGCCTCAGAGGGCTGGCTCTGATCCGGCTGTGATCTGACGGCG
Organism: Thryonomys swinderianus; assembly: GCA_004025085.1. NCBI lineage: Eukaryota > Metazoa > Chordata > Mammalia > Rodentia > Thryonomyidae > Thryonomys > Thryonomys swinderianus. The sequence goes on from PVIC010012635.1 coordinate 8,374, forward strand.
TCTCCTGCGGGCTGCTGACTTGGGTTGACAGCAAGGACAGCTTTGGAATCCTGAGCAGCGTCCCGCCTTGGGAAGCAGCCGCTCCGTGACAACCATGTGTCTGTCAAAGCAAATTGGAATTGAGGGAAGGGGCCCTCAGGTGATGTCAGCCAGAATGAAGATATCTTCCGCGCAGTGACAGTCTCCAGAGCAAAGGTCCTTGAGGGAACGACGCTCTTGTCATTGGGACCCTCTGCCCTTGCTTTCTTGCAGATCTGTCGTAGTTTATGCAGACACGAGGCCCGTCCTGAGCCGTGGGGTGACGGGTGGAGGGACAGTGCCAGTGATCATGGAAGGGTGAAAGAGGCTCTTTCTACTCCCAGTTTATCACGTGCCAGGGACCGAGCAGGGCAGGGCGGGAGCGTTCTGTCACTCAGATTTCCTCCGGGATTCTTCTTCTGCCTCTGCTGGGTGGATCCGACAGAGCCGCCGTCCTTTCCTCTCCTCACTGCCCCCCCCCCCCCCCCCGCCCCGACAAAGCGGGCGGGAGGGACGTTGCTCTCACTCGGGGGTCACAGCTCCGGTTGTCAGCGAGCCTGGGCCAGGCCGCACTGTCCCCCCTCAACTCCGAACAGTGCTGTGCGGTTCTTAGCTGCTGACCACCGACGCCTCTGTACTGCCCATGGCAGGAGACTCGTTCGGAGGGCTGAGGGCAGCTTCTCTGCATCGAGAAGTGGCAGAAAACACTGCCTGTAGTTGCGTGCAATCGTGCTTTGGTGGTTTAGCTTGGGAATCTGAGATGGCGGCTGTTAGCAAAAATTCACACCCATTCTGACTCCCAGCTCGGGTTTAGTATTTTAAGTTGGGGAGTAACTTAGGTGACTCCCTGTCAGTTCTGAACGGTGCGCCCCTTCCTGTCAGGGCAAAGCCAAGAGCCGGCGTTTTGTTCAAGTGTAGCGATGGGTTCCCACTCCTCCCGCAGTCCTTCCTCTCTATCTCTGTACCCTTCCTTCCTCCTCTCGGCTTCCCACTGGCACCAGGGCTTCTGTTTATTGTTTGATTTCCCCCGTGTCTCCGTGGCTGCTGCACCCAGGGGCCCACCCCGAGATGGGCCTAGACGGCTTTGCTCCTAGCCCGCCGCTGAACTGCGCCCTGTCTCCCGGCCCGGGGGGGCCACTGCAGCTTCCGCTGGGGTGTGTGTGGTCTGAGAGAGGTCCCCGAGCAAGGACAGACCTGCGAACCGCGGCAGGGTGACTTCACTTCTTTGTCGTGGTTCCATCCTCTCCCAGAGTTTACAGGTTTCTCGACAGCTCTGCGTTCCGTGGCTGTGTGCTATCCCTGCACGGGGCGGGGCCCTTCCGTGCGCCTACGGGGCGGCGGTAAGAACTGTGTGAACTGCCCAAGAAGAAAACAGTAAAGCCCTCAGCAAGGCCCTCCCTTGAAGCCAGGCACAAAGCTGATTGTTGATGCTGAACTGACTAAGATGCTTTTAGGTTTTCTTTTTGTTTTTATTTGGAGAGTCATGCCACAAGTTTGCCTTTATTTTAATGAGTGCACATGAATACCTTCCCATGTTGCATGTAAAATAGAAGACTACATGTCGGGAAGGGAGTGCCTTCCAATTAACTTTTTCTTTGGCTAGTTGGGAGTTAGGGCAGGAGAGCGGGTGTCTGTGGGACTCTGGGACTCACCGTGGTCAGGGGCTTTCGAGACCTGGTCCGTGAAGGTGTCTGACACCCCAGATTCTAGGTGTGGGAGACTCTGAACTGTGGGTTCTTCCCCCAGCAGCTGTACAGAAACACCCCATCATACTGAGTGGCAGTCACTCCGAAACAGGAACAACTTTCATTTAGCAACTGGCCTGATCTCTGGTCATCGGGACGAGGCTGAGGTTTGCAACGGTTGTGTTCACGTGACTCAGAATATTTTCCCTCTGGCCACTCTGGGCCTTCAGGTTGCCCTGGTTCTGCCTATGGATGTGATTGTGGGAGCAGGTTGTCTCTCTGCTCAGAGAGCTTTCTCAGGGCCAAGGTGTGGGGACAGCTTCCCCTGGAAGGGGAAAAGGGCCTAGCATTCATCAGGCAGCTTATCAATGCTAGATGTGTGCTGGGCAGGGCACACTCAGACAGGGCCCTGGCTGATACATCTTTTTAAGGTGAGGGATGAGAGATTTTTTTCCTTTTCTCTTAGTTTCTTCTTTTTTTCCCTCGGGACTCAGGATTGAGCCCAAGGCCTTCGTACTGAGCTACAGTCCCATTTTTTAAAGAATGTTATTTTGAGACAAGAACTAAGTTACTAAATTGCCCAAACCTGAGCTCGATTTGTGACTCTCCTTCAGCCTCCCAGAGTGTGCACTACCCTTGGCTGAGATTTTGATCTTGAGCAAAAGTGGGATCAAGGCAAACCCAGAAGTCAGAAGATGTGACCTATGATCTTCTCTCCTCATTTGTAGAAGAGAGGCTGGTTTTATTTTTATTTATTTATTTATTTTTTGAGACAGGGTCTCGCTTTGTAGTTCAGGCTGGCCCTGAGCTCACTGTGTAGCCCAGGCAAGCCTCAAACCCAGCAGTCCTCCTGTCTCTGCCTCCTGAGTGCTGGGATGACAGGCTTGAGCCACCACGCCCGGCACTGTGGTATGTGGTATTGATTGGTGGTGGGTGTGAGTCACCACGCCCAGCATTGTATGTGGTTACCGAGATCAAACTCAGGACCTTGCATTTGGGAGGCAGGTGCCTGAACCACTGAGCTAAATCTCCAGCCCGAGAGGCTGGTTTTTAAGGGTGAGCTCTGTCAAGCACACGATCATGGCGCCTACAAAGGGGCGTCCATCCACCCAGCGTCTTTGCATCAGGACATGGTCTGCTCGGTTCCGCTTAGGCGACCGGACGCTCAGTCTCCTTGATGAGGGGACAGGCCGAGCCGCGTGGTGACTCAGTGGAGGCAGCTGACGGGTGCTTTCAAACATCAGCAGAGCAGTGCTGTGGCTGCCTCATTTGGGAGGAAGTTTCAGTACAACTCGTACCCAAAAGACTCACTGCTAAATCTGAAAAACACAATCTTCTTATTCTCTTCCATGTGTAAACTCTCTAAACACAGCGACATCGACAGGGAGGTAAGACACCATCTGGTGCTTTGCGTAGTACCCTATTTCCTATTTTTATCACTAATTTATCCTGAGAGGATGACAAATAGAACAGAATTGGATTTTCGGTTATGCAAGGCACCCAGGGATTCATCCAGTGTTAAGTTCTCCATAAAACATGAAATAAATGTTAGGCAGAGTGACTCATGTCCCCGAGCACCCGCCTGGACGGCGTGATGTGAAAACAAGGCCTGCTTTCCATCTCCGGGCCATGCTGCCCGCCCTGACAAGGGCCCGACAGGTCCTCAGGATAGGTACCCAGTCTTTGAGAGACGGAAGGTGGACGTTCCGCAGCAACTCCGAGCGTTATCTAGTTTAAGCCAAACAGAGACGTCACAGCTTGTCTTCTAAGGCAAAGTGCCGTTTCCTGGTGCAGGCAGAACAGCGGCCCCTGGTTTACATGTGGAAGTAAGCGAGGCTGTGCGTGCTGCAGAGCAGACCCGCCTGACCCAGCCTGGATTGGCCTCGTCTCTCCTTGGATTCAAGGGCGCTTTTTCACTTCATTTCCTTTCGTGGATTTGTAGCAAGAAACTTTTTTTTTTTTTTTTTTTTTGAGACAGGGCCTCGCTTTGTAGTTCAGGCTGGCCCTGAGCCCACTATGGTGCCCAGGCAAGCCGCCGCGAACTCAGCAATCCTCCTGCCTCTGCCTCCCGAGTGCTGGGATGACAGGCGTGAGCCACCACGCCCAGCATTATATGTGGTAACCGGGGATCGAACTCAGGACCTTGCGCTTGCAAGGCAGGCACCAGAACCACTGAGCTAACCCTCTGGCCCTGTAGCAAGAAACTTTTGAAGAAAACACTTTAATTTTAAGACAGTAATTTTTCTGAATGACTTAATCAATTGCCATTTACCTCTCCATTCACTTTGTATGTGATGCCAATTCAGTTTCCGAGGACAAGGCAGCTTTCTTTCGTCCTCTGGTCTGTTTCTGCTCAGTTTTGGTGCGTGGAGATCTCACTACTTGTGGATCTAATTGGGAGCGGACGTCTCTCTTCCTGAGTGATAACCAGAAGGCTGGGACGAGGACCAGCCAGGGCCTTGGCTTTCCGCACTAACAGAGACGACAGGAGGTAAGAGAGGCAGTGCGTTATTCATTGCAGTGCCGAGGACGGAACCCAGGTCTACACATGGTATAGCTCACACACTGAGCTGTATTTCAAGCTGAAAATAGTTTTAAGAGTTAACTCTTGATACTGCAATTACACCTTGGTCTCAGATGAGAGTGGAACAAACATGCTGCTGTTCACGGTGTGGGTCGCGCTGGATGTGTGGTTCCGAATAAGTGGAGACTGAGAGATGGAAACTCGTCCTTTTCCGGATGCTGAGCTACTGGTCTACCAAGGACAGATCGATTTAGCTGTCAGAATGAAAGCTGTAGGGCCAGCTGCCCATGCAGATTAGATGCTCATGCAAGCTCTTCAAAATGGCACACATGAAAAGCGAGCTTGCCCTTTGAAAACTGGGCACATAGTGGCTGAAACTAGAAAGAATGAACTCTTCTGAAAGCTGGAGTCCTTAGAGAGTTGATTTCAGAAATTACTCACTTTGAGCAGTTGATCAGCTTTTGACAACTTGTTTGCTGTAATAAAAAGTCCTCTTACCCCTCTTTCCCTTTGCTCCCATGACTCTTTCCAGCACAGAGAGCACCTCACTGTCTCATGGGAAGTCTTCAGATAGGAAGTCTTTCCCTCTTTTATTTCAGTTACTGAGGCAGTGTATTGGTTCTAGGGCCAACACTTATTATCAGCTTTAAATGCTCTCTAGAATGTAAGCCTGCATGGAAGACGATTGGATTACTTCTTCCCAAATGTTGTTAGCATTGGTCAGGTCTCTGGGAAGTGAATTTCCTGGTTTCTGACTAGTCATTCTAGGTCTCTGACCAGGGAATTTCCTGGTTTCTGTCTTCCATTTCCTCTGGCTTTCCGTTGGATTTTACCTTTCCAGATCACCACACTGTCGAGACTCTCCTCTCCTGGAGAGGTGGGTCTCAGGCGGTGTTTAAGGGACTAGCAGAAAGGTTATTTCTTTCCCCAGTGCCTCTCTCTCTTTGGATGCAACTTTCAGAAGTGACCTTTCTTCTGTTCAGAAAGGTAGGTGCCTCTGCGTGGCTCAGAGCCAGGCATCTGCATCATTATGCGACTGGCCTGGGGTCCTGTGTCCCTGCGAGGGCACCGGCCCTCCAGGCAGTGGGATGCCACGCGGCCCTGCTGCCCCAGCACGCTGGGGACTCAGTGGTGGGGAGTCTCAACACCAGATGCCTTTTAAAAAAGATATGTGAGGGCCGGAGGGTTAGCTCAGTGGTTCCGGCGCCTGCCTTGCAAGTGCAAGGTCCTAAATTCGATCCCCGGTAACCACATATAATGCTGGGCGTGGAGACACACCCACCAACAATCAACACCGCATACCACAATACCGGACGTGGTGGCTCATGCCTTTAATCCCAGCACTTGGGAGGCAGAGACAGGAGGATTGCTGAGTTTGAGGCTTGCCTGGGCACCTTAGTGAACTCAGGGTCAGCTGTCAGCCTGAACTACAAAGCGAAACCCTGTCCCCCCAAAAAAAAAAAAAAAAAAAAAAAGATATGTGAGGTAGTGATCGCTCGGGTTCGTCATTAAATATTCTTCATCAGTAAGTGGAGTTATTTCTAGAGAATATAATATGATGATTGCGAACAAGGCCATTTCTTATTTTTATTTATTTATTTTAAAATTTTTTTTATTTCTTTATTTATTTTTTGAGACAGAGTCTCGCTTTGTAGTTCAGGCTGGCCCTGAGCTCACTATGTAGCCCAGGCAAGCCTTGAACTCAGCAATCCTTCTGCCTCTGCCTCCCGAGTGCTGGGATGACAGGCGTGAGCCACCACGCCTGGCATTGTGATATGTGGTATTGATTGCCAGTGGGCGTGAGTCACCACGCCCAGCATTGTATGTGGTTACCGGGGATTGAACTGGCAGGCGCTGGAAACACTGAGCTAACCCTCAGGCCCTATTTCTTATTTTGAGAAAAGCTGTTCCAGAGAATGAGTGAGTGTGGCAGAGATTTCCATGTAACTTCGGTGCTGTACATGATGTGCCGTCCTTAGCCTCCTCTGGTACGGAGAAGGATGTAGGAGAGGGTGCCCGGTAGCACGTAGAAGCTGATGTGGACAGAAAGTCAAAACATGTATTCGCGTCACGGATGCACTGTCAGTACATGGTCATGACTCTCAGGACTTGATTTTTGTGTGAGATCTTAGTGTCCAAAGCATCCACTGTCTGCCGTGGTGTTGTTTCCATGGAAAGCTTCCCTCACGGAGGTGCCAGGTGCCAACGCAGGGCTGGCCGTGGCACTGCCCAAGCCCCATGCGCTGGCCATATGGGCAACCGAGGAGTGAGAGAAACACTGATACTCGGGCCCAGCCCACTGCATCCCCTGTTGAGCCCACGCAAAGCTCAGGTAACGATCAGAGTTTGGACGGCATCGACCGCATCACGGGTTTATCTTGACAAAGATTCTGGGCATGTGACTCCCGCGCTGTGCCGCCGTCGCGGTGTGCAGGAGTGCTCCGCGCAGGCTCTGAGCCCTCCGGGGGCGGCGGAGGACAGCGGCCCCCACACCTCCAGGCCGTGAAGTGCGGTGTTTCGTCCCTTCCTCGCTTCTCCTGCCTGGGACTGAAGCCAGGCCCCGCGCGAGCTGCTCCCACCTCCCGCCCGCGATTGTTTTCTTGGAGGGCAGAGTACTTTCCCTGGGATGTGAGGGCAGCCGGCAGCGCACGTCGGTTCAGCCAGCGCAAGCAGGAGGCCCGGACGTCCTGCCCGCTGCGGTTCTCCGTGCCCTGGGAGTGATGCTGCGGGCGGCACCGAGTCCGCAGCCAATAAGGTGGCTTGGCCTGTGAGATTCTTGCTAAATAAGTAAACCTTAGCTACTCTTGTCACTAGAGAAAGTAACTATGTGGCATGGTAGATGTTTTTGCTTTATTTTGACAATCACTTCACTGCCACTGTGTATTCCATTATATTGTGGGGCAAATTTCAGACATACTCAGTACAACTTACTGTAAAAGTAGACAATGAAAGTGTATTTTAGAATAATAAAAAATGATAGCAGAAAGAGGCCGCGCTACTGTGAAGTGACGGATGAGCTGTCCTGGCTGCTCCTGGTGTTTGGGTCTATCTTGTCTCCTGCGGCCCTTTCTCTCCTTGCGGCCCTGAAGTCTCTATCTCTGTTCCTGCTACCAGCGTTTCTTGTGCTTGTTCGGTGCCCTGGGGAGTCCGAGGTCTGCGTCCTCAGCAGCCTTAGCTCCCATGTTGATTTTGCCAGGGTCACGCTGGTTTGTAGAGCTGAGGAGACCTGCTGCAGGCCTGAGCAGCCAGGGAAGGCGGGGCAGGGACAGAGGAGGCAGGCGCGCCCCAGAGTGAAGGGGTTTCTGCACCCCTGGGTGCTCTGCTTTCCACATGGTAACAGACTAGGGAGCTCGGGAATAATATCCCTTACCTATCTTCTGTTCTAATTCCTGCTTGGAAATGTTGGATCCTTAGTGTTTGCATCCTTTTAAAATTCAAGGACATTCTCTTCTTGCTTAGTACATGCTGAATTTCTAGTCCAGTGTTTCTATACAACTAATGCTTTGCAAAAGTGGACTGTGATTTATAGTCCTTTTGTTTGAAATATTTACATTTATAGTAGACAGCTGATGTAGATCGGAGGGAGAGGATATATTTTCTTGGTGAACAGTTCTACAGTGAAATACCATATTTAGCTCCTGCGTTTTAGTGTTGGTTTTTAGTCCCCGGATGGCACCTTTAGCCAGGTGGGAACCTTCCCCACATCTGTGGCCCAAACCTTTCAAGAACGGAGCTGTTTTTCTGTGTGTTCTGTTTCTATCTTGCTGAGGAATCCCAGCCACCCTTCCACATTTGTTTGTGAATTTGCTCCTTCCCTCTGCAGTGCTGTCCTGTGTGGGGTGTCCAGGTGCACCTTCCGGCTTAGGGATGTGCTGGAAGGAGTCACAGGCCCTAGAAAGGCTATTACATCAGTGGTGTTGGCTGCTGTCCGCTCACAGGGTACAGTGTTAAACAGCACGGACAGAGTGCTCGGGTTGAGGCTGCAAGACCAAGGCAGGGGCCTTTTGTTCTCTTCCCCCAGTGGCCCAGTGGACGAAGCTCAATTCTTTTGGCCCAGCATGCAGCGCACGCAGAGTGCTGACACCACCAAACAGTGCAGCTAGCTATTGCATCCGTGTCTCAGTCACTTTCTCCATTGCTAAGACATAGTCCCTGCTACCTGCAACTTAAAGGACAACTTCATTTTGGGTCACGTTTGTTTAGTTCCTGATTGTTCCAAGGCAGCAAGACACGGTGCGAGGGTCTGGTGGAAGAGCGTTGCTCACAGCTGGCAGCTGGGAAGCAGAGAGCGAGGGAGGAGTGGGAGGGCCATGCACGCTTCTAGGCCATGTCCCCGGGGAAGGGACTGCCCACTGCTCCCGGACCCCAGCTACAGCAATCCTCTCTGCGCTCCTGTAGCCAGTCTTCTTCCCAAAGCCCCACCCGGAGCGCATGGAGCTCCTGGAGAAACTTGGGATGTAAACGTAAGCCTGGTCATTGGCTGCTTGCCTGGCTGACCTCAGTCGCCGGCTCCACCAGAAGTCAGACAGGTGCGGTGCGGTCCCGGATCTGACTCTGACTACGGTATCAGCAGTGTCTCCGCCTCCGGGAACTAGAGGCCGTCTCCCTGAGCTGGTGAGGACCAGACCTTCCTTTGCACGTGTGAGGCTAATCCTTTTCCCTGCGTTTTCACACAGTGACAGTTCTCTCTGCGTTGGCTTCTGGCCCCAGTGACTCGCCTCGTCGCCTGTCCTTTGCAGAGCTTTTATGCTGGTTTCCTTAGACTTTGCCCTCGTCCTGACATCGACAGAAGCTCAGGGCTCCCCTTTCTTTGATAAAGTCCCTCTCTGCCCTGTGATACTTTCTGTAGTCTGTGTGTCGCCTGCTTTTCCTGTCTATCTGCTGTCTGTCGCAGTGAGCCTCTGAGACGTTTGTCCTCTGGGCTGTGCGCCGAGCGGCCTTGTGCAGGACACCATGGGCACTCCTCTGCTCGGCCTGGTTCCGCTGCTCCTCATCCTGAGCTCAGCCCTCGGCCTCTCCTGGGACTCTGTTCTCTGCTCTGCAGTCCTCCGCAGACCGGAAGAGGAGCTCAGCTGTGTGGCTCTTGCTGCTTGGTAGTCCTGACCTTCCGTGTTAGCAAACTGCGTCGTTTCACCTGCCTGTGCAGGCTTCGCATTCCTGCAAACTCCTGTCCCGGCTGGCCCCCCAGAGGGGCCCCAGCAGGTCACAGTCCTGGGGACGAAGCGGGGTGCCCACTTTGCAGCTCGGCTACTGAGTGCAGGCATTTCTGCCTAGTTTGCCATCTGCTTGACTGTAATGTATCTGCTCAAACATACTTCTTCTCTCTTGATACTGTCCATCAGCTATTCACCCCTCAAAAGTCCACGTCACATGTTGCTTTCTTTTCAGAAACTTTCCTGACTGTCCTGCTTGGGAGTGACCCCTCTGCAGTCCAGTTTCACAGTATTTACTATACTGAATGGCAGAACAATCAGATTCTCTTGCTTGAACAACTGGGAGGGTTACAACCTCACATGCGTGGCCACAAACAAGCAGCGTGCATGGTCCTGTGGCCCACAGTGAGCTCTCTGTTAAATACTGTGGCCACTGGTAAGATTCTTAGAAGCTGGGAAGCCCTGACTAGGCAGTTTAGAGAGTTTGTGAATCTGTGTCTGTGGTTTTCTTTCTCTCACTCTACTGGACTTTACGATACCAGGCCTGTCCGTTGTCGTTACATTTCTTGCCTGACTTTATCATTATGTGATCGCCAAGTTGAGCTTTTGGCCTGAAATGTTAATTTCTTTCAGGCATCTGTCAGCTAAAGGCTGCTTAGCTGACTTCTGGTGTCCACACATCCACATCTGAGGTTATTCTGTGTCGCACAGGGCGGGGAAGGTTGCATGCTGCAGCAGAAAGCTGTGCACCGATGAGCAATTGATATTTAGGTTTTACTTTAGCATTTCCACGTGGAGATAGTTTTAAGGGTCTAAGACTATAACTAGGTACAGAAGTAAAACTCCTGGGAAAGGGTGACCGCTCACAATCAGAAAGCACTGTAAAGTCAGTTCTGCATAAACGTTTTCACGTGACAGTTCACGTTCCACAGTGGAACATGACTCGAGGACCCGACACAGAGGACTTGGAGGTGCTTTGTGCCAAGTCTGGCATCAGGTTGCAAGAGGAAACAATGAGGGCAATGTGGCCTTGCGTCAAGGGGGAGCACACATGCTGCGCCCCGTGTGGGTGGCCTCCGAGCCTCAGCGTCTCCTTCCCCTTGATTTCTCCGGTGTCCACACAGTGGCAGGACTGTGGCCTCCCTGAGGGAGGACAGGTGAGCCCATCTGCCGGCCCAGAGGGGATCATTCTCTGTTTGTTCAACTTAGCTCGCTCCGGTCTCTGCTGTCTTGCTGTGATTCTGTGCCTACCGTGGCACAGGTGCACGTGTGCTGGAATAGGGCTCATTTGCCCCCACGTGGCTGCCGTGCACCAGGCTGGTTAAATGTCTTCTCCACTGTTGGTGTAAACACAGGTGCAACTCGTTAGGGAGGATGTCCCCACATGCCGAGACTCACTTCCTGTTTAAACATCAAGCACGGAAGCAGTCCTGGTTTCTCTGAGCCACGGAGCTGTCACTTCAGAGCTGGCTTTCCAGGCTGAAGGCTGAGCCGCGATTGCTGTACTGTCTGTCCAGGCTGTGCGCGGTCCCTGCCTGCGTTCAGCAGGAGCGTCCATGTCCTGTGTGACACTGATTCTGAACTTTTGCAGTGTTCTTCGCCCTGCCTCCTTTGCCATTTAAGGGAGGGTCCCATGTCCCGCAGCTCAGATGCCCACTGAGAGGCCACTCAGCTCATGAGTGACCTTACCGAGCAGTGCAGTGGGGCGTGGGAGACCCGTGAGCTCTGCTTTTAACCTCATTGTGACCCTGTAGACGTTGTCAGGCATCCATGGCAGGACCCAGTGGCACTGTCCAGCTGCGATCCTGAGTTTTGATTATGATCTAAGTAAACAGAAGGAAATTTAGCCATAAGTGTTGTAAAACATATTTTAGGGCTCGAGAGAGAACATTCATATTCAAACATGCTGTTTAAGAAAGAAATCCCAAATAACATCTCACGGCCACACCCGAAGGAGAGGTTGTTGGTGTCATGACAAAGGAACTGGCCGCTTGCGAGAGTTTCTCCCCGGTGGAATGTGCTCCTGACCTTGGGGAGAGCTCGGTTCCTCCTTGGCCTCAAGGATCTGCATCTGCACCTCGTGCTTTCCAAAGAGTGATGTCATGAGCTTTCAGAGACCCCACGGGGACCGCAAGCCCGAGACTGCACAGCACGAGCGCCGCCAGCTGCCGAGCCTTGATGGTGGGTGCTCACAAACTGCAGCCTGGCGTCCCCCGTGCTTCCCGAGGGCGGGCATGCCTTCACTGCTCCCTGGACTTCCAGAGGGGCCTTGCAGTGGAGATAGCATTCTATGAATTTTCAGCTGGTAATAACTCAGGTTATTTGCTGGAGGCCGCTGACCTTTTGCTCACTGCCGAGTGTCCACGTGGGACTCACTGCACAGCCAGGACACGGTGGGAGGTTCTTTTTCCAGCTTTGCCTCCACCATCCTCAGCTGCTCCCCAGGTGTTGGGCGGGGATGGCCCACTGCAGCTTGCTTTGCATGCACAGCACACCCAGAGCTGCCAGCTGGGAAGAGGCGCGACGGAAGCGAGGCGAATAGAGAGAACCGGATGATCACGGCCCCAAAGGGGAGCACGTATGTGACAGGCGTGATTCACACACGTGTTAGTTTTCAGTCACTGTGGCAAAGTACCTGGCAGGAATAACTTCAGGAGCAGCGAACTGGTTTAGCTCGTGGTTTTGGAGGGCTCAGTCCATGGTTGGCTGGTTCCATTGATAGGGGCCTGATGTGAGGCCGGATGTGGTAGTAGAAGGGTGTGGCACATCTGGTGGAGCCAGGGAGAGGGAGAGGGAGAGTGGGGGGAGCGGGTCAGGGGTCGGCGGCGAAAGAAGAAGTGCTGGCCATAGATGTCCCTTTCAAAGACAGGCTCCTGGTGAGCCACCTCCTCCGATGGGACCCTGCTGCTCGCAGCACATGCAGCTCGTGAATGGGTGAATCCACGCGAGTCAGAGCCCTCGTGACCCGGCTGCCTTTCTGTGCCAGGGCACTGAACTTGGCTCTGGGTGAACAAGGGCCCCTGTGGAGGCCACTTGATACTTGGTCCATAAGCAGTTTTCCTATATGGATAGTAAATGGGGAGCCACTCACTTCTTCAGGCGCTGACATCTATGTTTCTAGGGGGCTGGCGCCCCACCCTATTCTTTCCAGCCTTTATAATATCAGTTTTCCAGATTTTTATACATTAAATGGAATCAAATTGAATTCATTTTGGTGAATTAAATTATTTTGAGGGCATAGGATTCTTTTTCTCTATGAAATCTCACAACTGTTCATCAAACAAATTATATGTAAATAAAAATAAAATCTCAAATTCAGGTACAGTTTACTGTATACTACTGACTATTTCTTTTATAAGATACATTGGGCACTAGACAGGCTAAAAAAGTGGAATGAAGGAGGAGACACAAGTGAAGATTTTTTATTTTTTTAATTTTTAATTTTTTAATTTTTTTGAGACAGGGTCTCACTTTGTAGTTCAGGCTGGCTCTGAGCTCACTATGTAGCCCAGGCAAGCCTTAAACTCAGCAATCCTCCTGTCTCCGCCTCCCAAGTGCTGGGATGACAGGCGTGAACCACCAAGCCTGGCACTGTGGTATGTGGTATTGATGGCTGGTGGGCATGAGTTACCACGCCCAGCATTGTATGTGGTTACCGGGGATCAAATTCAGGACCTTGCACTTGTGAGGCAGGCGCTGGAACCACTGAGCTAACCCTCCAGCCCAAGATATTTTTATTTTTAAACTACTTAATGTAATTGCACTGGGTTTGAAGTAGTGATCCTTTGCTTTCATGTGTTCAACAGCATTAAATATCTGTTTCTCTTTTTCTGAAGAAAGAAACCCACTGGTCTGTGTGTGTCGTCGGGCATGTGGTGTGTGTGTGTCTGTGTGATGGTAGTTCAGGGCCGTCCCGTGCTGCTCGGCTGCAGGTCCTGCCACTTTAAAGCACTGCATCGAGGCAGCTTTCTAGAAATGACAACCAGGGCACATCGTTGTCTTTTCACATGGCGTCACAGCCCTCTCTCTCCCCTTGCCAGGTGTTGGTGTGAGAACCGGGCTGGCCTGCCCATGTCACTGTGAGCGGAGTGTGATTCATGACCAAAGACGCAGGGCCTCCGCCCTCTCTGCTCGGTAAGCGAGACCTCAGAGGGGAAGGATGGGTGGCGATGACCGCTCGCAGGTCGCACGTACAGCTTTAATGGCGTACAACTTCCAGTTATTTGTGCTGTTAAAAATAAAAGCGGGTGAGCAAGCTTTGAGAAAGAGAATGCTTCAAGGCAGAATGGTTTGTGGTCAAACGTGCTGCAGAAGCTCAAAGCCAGGAGGGCGCCGGTGACTCATGTGGCCACACCGTGGGTGCCGCCAGGGTGTGGTTTGTCTCCGGCCATTTCTGTGGTCTGCCCTGCTTCGCTTCACAGCACATGTCGCTCTCACCTCGTTTCCTACCTCGGCCCTCCGGTGACCCCGTGTCTCCTGGGGAAGGACCAGAGGCCTCACGGCAGCCTCGGGGACCCTCCCGGTCAGGTTGCATGTACGGTTCTGCTTCCACTGCCCTCGGGGGTGCGTGGCCCATGACTGCCTACAGGTCCGCTTGCCGCGCCTGCCAGTGCCAGCGCCGAGGCTCGCCCTTCATGCACACCTCCCTCGGCGTCTCCAGCCCGCGTGTCGTCTTCCCCTGTGATATCGCGGCTGCTTTTCCAAGGGATTGGAAGAAAGGGAGCTATGGAGAATGGAGTTAGTGGTGTAAAGAGAAGATGAGTGGCCGGGCCTGGTGGCTCACGCCTGTCATCCCAGCCCTCGGGAGGCAGAGGCAGGAGGACTGCTGAGTTTGAGGCTTCCCTGGGCTGCATAGTGAGCTCAGGGTCAGCCTGATCTACTGAGACCCTGTCTCAAAAATAAAAAAAGTAGGGCCGGAGATTTAGCTCAGTGGTTACGGCACCTGCCTCCCAAGCGCAAGGTCCTGAGTTCGATCCTGGTAACCACATACAATGCTGGGCGTGGTGACTCTTGCCCACCAGCAATCAATACCACATACCACAGTGCCAGGTGTGGTGGCTCACGCCTGTAATCCCAGCACTCGGGAGGCAGAGGCAGGAGGATTGCTGAGTTCGCGGCGGCTGCCTGGGCTACATAGTGAGCTCAGGGCCAGCCTGAACTACAAAGCAAGACCCTGTCTCAAAAAAAAAAAAATATAAATATATATATATATATATATATAAACAAAGAGAGGATGAGTGAAGAAAGGGAAAGGAACACTTTCATTCATACAGCCATTGAAAAAACACTCTCTGCCTTCTGAACTTCTCCTCTTCTAATTAACGGACTGGCTCATCCCGGACAGATTTATGCTGCTTTCCAGTTCCCAGTGAGGCTCGCTATTGATGAGAGCGATGCTCTGTGTCATGGTGACTGGACCAGCCCTGGGACTCTGTGCTCCCCACGCCATCTCCTGCTGTTGGGACAGTCGCTGAGCAGGTCTTACTTAGGGTTGCGCCAGAGTCATGTGCAACAAGCTCATCTGATGCTGGAGCTCTTGGGGCACCTAAATTCAAGCTCAAGTAGTGTCTGATAACAAGGTTTAACCAGCCGCTTGAAGCGTCAGTCTGGTCTCCATGGGGAAGCACAGAATCGAGAGGCAGAGGAGCAGTGGCGAGGTGGACACTGTGTCTGTCTGTTTTAGATCCGAAAGGGACCGAAGAGTAGGAGCCGATGGGAGTTTTCACTGTGTACCAGGCCACGGGCGGCGGTATGCGTCCAGTTCTCATGGCAAATCTCTGATGTAGGGATTATTATGACCCGTGTTTTAAAGATAAGGAACCTGAGGCCCAGGGATTTAAGTGACCAGCTCAACTAGCAGAAGGAGAGCTGGAATTTCAATAGGAACAGACAAACAGTATATGTTTTCCTTGCTGGAAATACCCAGGCCCTTAAAGAAAAGTTTACAATTGATTTTTCAAGCAAGAATCTAAATCAGCAATTGGCAGGGGTGAGTTCCTAAGAGTTTTAGGATCTGTGTAGGTCACAGAACCTGCTTCCTCAACCTGACACAACCATTATAGCATGAGATCTGTCACAGACAATATGTCAATGGATGAGCATGACTATGTTGTAATAAAGCTTTATTTAGAAAGACAGATGGCAGACTGAGTTTCGCCCCCAGAGTGTAGTTTGCTGAGTTTTGATCATTGTGACCTTGCAATAGATAACTACATCATGCAGCAAACGAGAGTGTATCAATGCCAATGATTCTGCTAGTAAAAGTTATCTTGGAGGACCGGAGGGTTAGCTCTGTGGTTCCAGCGCCTGCCTCGCAAGCACAAGGTCCTGAGTGCGATCCCCAGTAACCACATACAATGCTGGGCCTGGAGTCTCACGCCCACCAGCCATCAATAACACATATCACAGTGCTGGGCGTGGTGGCTCACGCCTGTCATCCCAGCACTTGGGAGGCAGAGGCAGGAGGATTGCTGAGTTCGAGGCTTGCCTGGGCTACATGGTGAGCTCAGAGCCAGTCCGAACTACAAAGCGAGACCCTGTCTCCAAAAAAAAAAAAAAAAAAGTTAGCTTGGAAAAAATCCCTGAGGATCAGTGGAACATATTAGAAGATGAAGAGTCAACTCTAGACATACTCAGCCACCTTATCTTTGACAGATGGGCCCAACATATTCACTAGAAGAAAGATAACCTCTTTAATAAAAGATGCTGGAGAAACTGGCTTTCCGCATGATGGAGATTAAACTTAGACCCATATTCTCACCCCACACTAAACTGAAATCAGAATGTATCAAAGATCTAAATGTTAAAACAGAAACACTAAATCTACTCTAAAAGAGAATAGGTAGAATTCTTGAAGATACTTGTGATAGTTACTTTTCTCTCATTGCTGAGACAAAATCCCTGACACCCAAAGTTAAAAGGGAAGGGGTTATATATACTGGTACAAATTCTCAATGTTGAGCATAATTGGGGTGTGTATTTATAATGTACCAGTAGTGGTTCAAATTTTTTAAAAAGAGAAGGCTTATTTGGCTTACAATTCATGGAGGTTTCAGCCCATAATCAGCTGGTTCTGGGGCTGGAGTGACAGACGGGCATCACAGAGGAGAAACAACATGGTGCCCACACTGTAGCAACAACAACTGTAGCAACAACAACAACTGTAGCAACAACAACAACAGAGAGAGAGAGAGAGAGAGAGAGAGAGAGAGAGAGAGAGAGAGAGAGAGAGAGAGAGAGAGAGACTTCTCCAAGTCTTCTTGCCTCTTTTATCCCATATAGACTACTGGGATTAGGGCGGTGCTATACCTCTCACTCAAGTGTAGTGGTTTAGTAATTATACACCCTTAATCCCAGAATTACACATTCCAATTTCAATAATCTGTGAAAAAGAAAGTTCTGCCTCATCCACGTGAGGCTTGGGGAGAGGGATGTCTCAACACAAACCATAACACCATAGGTGTAGGTGAAGAATTTATGAACAAAACCCCAGGTGGACAGGAAATAACACCAAGAATCAACAACTGGGATCTCATCTGACTAAAAAGCTTTTGCACAGTAAAAGAAACCATCTATGGTGTGGGAAAATTTTTTGCCAACTGTCCCTCAGATAAAAGAGTAATATCTAGACTATTTAAGAATTCAGAATAACCAGACAGCCCCAGATTTAAAGAGCCAATTCCGAAAGAGGCATCTGAAATGAATAGACACTTCTCAGATGTGGAAGTAGAAATGACAAATAAATATATGAAAACAACATCATTGGGCATTTGAGAGGTGCAAATTGAAACAGTGCTGTGATTCCATCTCACTACAGAAAGAATGACTTTCATCAAGAAATAAACCAATAACAAATGCTGGTGGGTCTGGAGCAAAAGAAACCCTTCTCCACAGTTGATGAGGATGTAGACTGGTGCAAGTACTATGAGAATCATTGTGGAGATTCTTGACAAAACTAAAACTAGAGTTTCTTCTTGGCTTAGCTATTCCGTTTCTTAGTATATTGCTGAAAGCATTAAAACATCATACCACAGTGATATATGCACACCCATGTTTATAGTGGCATAGTTAGTGATAGCTAAATCTTGGAAACAGCCCAAATGCCCACCATCTGATGAATGGATAATGATTTTCCCTACACAATGGAATACTATTCAGGCATAACAAGGATATGCTTGAGACATTGCTAGATAAATGGATGCACCTTGAGAACATACTCTTAAGTGAGATAAATTGAACACAGATGTGTAGATATTGCATTGTTTCTCTGGGGTGAGAAATCAAAAATGGAAATAAAGACAGAAAGGTATAAGATATGTTGGGAAATGGGAGAAGAATGTTCCTATGAGAGGTGGAATAGGGAAGAAGGGGAAGGAAAAATGAATACAGGGACGAGAAAGAAAGAGAATGGAAGGAAAAATGGAAATCAAGCTTTAGTGAGTGGGAAAGGGAATGATGTCAAAGGGAATGCTGGGTGATGAGAGAAGAAGAATCAACATATGTCATGTATAGGAACAGATCCCCTGTGATGAATGTGATCATTTTGTGTATTTAAAATGTATCAGTAAATGTTTTGCTAAAAAAAGCCCAAGGTACTAAAAAAAAATATAGTCTGGATGCATTGAATTTAATCACATGGAACTTTTAATGAAATCTACTATAATTGCAGAGGCATATTGTGGGCATATGGGTATTTGCGATTCCAGTGCAATGTAGTCAACGTGACCTAAGTGCATTAGTCTAAGTTCTAGAGTTCACACCACAGCTTTGTTCAAGTGGGACCTAATGACCATTAGCTCTTGGTGTGTTTTGTTAATTTATCACGTATGATTTATTTGTGTAATAAGTTCAGATAGCATTATCTACTTTTATGTTCATCCAGTTTCTCAATGGACATTTCTGATTGTACATATTACTGCCTGTGTACATGTAGAACAGACTTACAATTATCTGAGGCTGACAGTTGTTTTCAATAAGAACGTTTGGGTATCAAATAATCCTCTTTTATTAAGAGCAAAAACAGGGCTCTGTGAAGTTAACGGATTGACATTTAAGTCATGAAATAATAGGACATAAATGCTGCACTGTGTATGTCCAATGAGGTGCTGTGTTTCTACATTTCTGTTTTGCTTTTCTTTATTTTTCTTGCACAGCGTGATACTCAGGGCTTATCTCTACCATATTCACTCTTGTGCAAAAAAATGCACAAAGAAAACTGAAAAAGCCAATTCATTTGTGTTCATGTCAAAAATTTGAACAAGTGATAACTGTTTTATTATTCACTCATTCTTAAATTATTGTAGCAACCAATGAGCTTGATGTAGAAGAACTTTTGGAGACGCTCAGGCACAGCCACTGGCTCCTAGGTCTTATTCCATGTGTAACAGAGAAGTGTTGTTCGCTTTCATAGCAGTGACAGGCAAATAAAATTACCATTGCAAATGTAATGGGAAACTAAGTTTCCTTTTTAACTGGATAAAGAAAATCACAAAGTAATATAGATAATAGAATTCTGTCCATCTTAGAACTACATTCACATATAGAATCTCTACACATAAGTTCGTGAATGTAATGAAGTCTGCTCCAATATATTTGCATACCTGCCAAGTTCAAAACACTGTTTCTGGAGTTGAAGAGTTTATATTTTATCAGTCACGTGCTCACCATGTAATGCTCAGGAGCATTATTATTTTACAAATAGAAGAATGGGAGAAATACATAAATGATTTAATATAATCAATACTCTGTGAAAAATATATAAAAGCAGGGGGAATTCACTACTAGAGATAACTGCACTGGGCATTTAATGTAGGCTTCTATAGTATGACACATAATTTATGGAGTTGAATTAGTACTAGACAGAACTTTGACCACCATCTTTCCACTTGTCATACCGTCTTTTCACAGTTTTGAAAACTGTTGCTAGACCTCATTTTAACTCACGCACAATATTCCATCAACTGAAGACACTATAATATGTATAGAGAATTGTATAGTGAGTATGTGTGTTGTTTCTAGTTAACAAAAGGCTTTGATGATGCTGAAAGTGTCATGAAAAAAGAGAGACAGGATGTCACTTACTCACCTGCTGCGGATTCTCCTTTCAGCTGTTTGTGGGTCGCAGGGTCCCCTCTCTTGGGCAGGGTAGACACTTGATGCATGAAGTACATGCTTCATAGACAAGAACTATCCTTCTCAGGCTTTCTTTAGTCAAGGGCTTGTTCACTAGGTTAAGATAGTAGTTGATTTACTGTTTCAAAGCCAATAGTATTAATAGGACTGCAAGTTGGCTTTGTAAAAGTGTTATCAGTATTTATACTTCATGAATTTTATGTTAGTTTTTTTTCACTTTCATAGTATCATCAGTAAGTTTTTGTCAATATGGTGATATATTCTCTTTATATATTTTATTTACTTATCATGATTTTGTGTTGAATTGCTTTTTTTGTTGTTGTTGTTGTTTTGTTTTTGAGACAGGGTCTCGCTTTGCAGTTCAGGCTGGCCCTGAGCTCACTATGTAGTGAACTGAGCAATCCTCCTGTCTCTGCCTCCCAAGTGCTGGGACTATAGGTGTGAGCCACCATGCCCAGCACTGAATTGCTTTTTTTAAAAGCAGTAATTAGCCATTACTCCAAGAAGAGCCAGGGTAACCAAATTTGTGCATGTGACAATTTCCATAGTTTGTACAGTAGACTCTTGATTTATGAACTCAATTCTTTCCCGAGGAGCTGTTACAACTCACATTGTCCAGTTGGTGGCCTTGAGTTCTCTATACAGCCTTCAAAGTCTCTTTTATGTATAATTTTAGGCCTCACTTTCTCCCAGGCTGATCTCAGTGTCCACAGAGAGACACTGGCCCAGGTTTTCTCAGTGAAGCCCACACAGGAGAGGATGTTGTCGTGTTCCTTCCAGAATTCTTTAAGGGTTAAATCTGTATCTGAGACCATCTGGAAGCACAAGTGGCCATCATTTGAGTCTTAACCCAAATTTTTGTTCCTAAGTTAAAACTAAAATTCCATGATAACCCAAGTTGTTTGTATGTCAGGTCTGTCATAACTCAAGGGCCCACTGAACTTCTTTAGTTATTGAGTGCAACATTTTTCTAATAGATACTAAGACCTGATTTTTGAGGATATTATTTCTTTGTTTTCTTTACCCCCTACTTTCTATGTACATTATCTTTATTTTCTTAAGATTAAAGAAGCTTACTTAGGTCATAATATGTCCCTACAGTTGTTTTAATAAGTGCTTAAAAGTTAAACAGAATTTTTCCTTTAGTTTCTTCACATCTTAATAAAAATATGCCACATTTCTTGTTCAAGGGACAGTTATTTAAAAACACATGTCCTTTTTAAAATTCTCTAATTTTAGTTGAATGAGAATGTTTTGCTATTTGCACGAATGGAAGAGGAGCCCAGCTTTACATTCCTTCATGCTAGTTATACATGCCTAGTTCACAGGCAGACAGTGGAAATCCTTTCATTCTTTGATCAGTTTTTCTTTTGTAGGGAAAGGATAACTTCTGCATTTTGAGATGTTCTGTGGCCTTTGCTGGTATCATTGACAACTATGATTTAGAAGTATTTTATTGGATAGAACTTAACCCACTGTGTTCAGCATCTAAGTCTTTTTAATACTGTTTAGCTTCTTTTCTCATTCTTGTGCCTAATTGGTGTTTGACCTTAGTGCTTAAGGGTCGGTGTAAGAGGCCAAGAGAGGACGGGCACATCTCAGGTCTACAGGTCAGTGTCTTCCTTCGTGAGTCTGAGCGCCCCTGAGCAACATTAACTTGTGACATGTGTGCAGTAATGACTTCATCCTAAGTTTATAATTTTTGTAAGAGTGCGTCTGGATGCTTCTTTGTGAGACACACATTAACCTGGCCGTGGACACAGCTCTCAGGGTTTGTTTAGGTAATAATGGGTTTAGCCAGACTGACTTTCCAGCGACAAAGAGATTATGAAAAACAAAGCGCGTACCGAGTTGTTGGCAATATTCCTTTTCCTATCATTACTCCAGTGAGAATTTCATTTTGTGGTATTTGTAATACATTTTGCTGTGCATTTTAGGCACGGGGTTCTCTGCATGCTCACAAATGCTGAGTGATGTATTTTGGGGGAAAGCTTTAGGCTGTCATTGTTAATAATGTCAGGAATATGAAAGCTGGGGCCCAGACCCCGTACCATTCCTGTCCTGTTGGGTAGTCAGCCTAAAGGAAAGTCTCTGTGAGGCCATCCAGAAAGGCCCTGACGGACCCGCTACGGTTTGTCATGAGCATTTTGCGCCATGTTACCAAAACACACTGGCAGGATTATCTGTTTCTATTATCCTCAGTAGAAGGTGTTGGAATTCCCCCTGTAGAATTTGGGAAACTCGGCTTGCCCACTGCTCTCTTCTGTTTGGGATTTGCCCGTTTTTCTTCTTTGTTTTGTGTCTGCCAAGTATGCTGTCGTGCTGCCGGTCACCAGCTTCACGGTCACTCTAAATGTTTGTGAACTGCAGATGTGAACACCAGAGCCCGTTTTCTTTCCCTGGTCCCTGCAGGACGCCGGCTGGGGTTGGTGCGTGTGTGCTGTTTACTCTCAGGCCCCTTCAGAGGGTAGATATGCGCGGGGTGCACTGCTGGGATTTGAAGATGTCCGTGGGAACCTGCGGACACCGTCTTCTCCGGTAAACTGGCTGTGATCCCTCTTCTGCAGAGCTTTCCTTACGCATATGGATGACCTTGTGTTTGCATCTTTGGATCTTGTGGTGCTTTGGAGTTTGCCTGCACCGTCTCCACTTCTGAGCGCTGGAGGGGCCTCTCTTCCCAGGGCTGCAGATCCAAACCGCTAGTGCTCTTCTTTTGGAGCTTTTCATGCCCTGTGCATTTCATGTGTGTGTGTTGTGTAGCTTTCCAGGCCACAGATGAGGCAGAGTCATCTTGCTTCGCTTGCCTTCACTTCATCCAGAAGAGTCACCATTTTTGGTTAAACCGAAGCAGAAAAAGGAAAGGTTAGGAAGATGGTTAGAGGTTCTGGAAATATTCGTACCTGGCAATGTCTCAGAGCAGAGAACAGCTCTTATATTCCAGAGCTGGAGGATAACTGTAGCTGGGGAGATCTAAGACCTTGGTCATGGCTCAGGCTGCTCTCTTTTAAACACCTCGCTTGGGGTGACTTCCCTTTCCATAGCCCAGACTCCACACAGCCATGGAGAGCTGTCCTTTCTCCGTCCATGGCAGGAAGTTTCCTTTCTGCAAGCTTGTGCCAGCCGGTCAGTCCCCAAAGCCCAGTTGATGGCCACTCTGACTCATCTTGATTAAGCTCAACCTTGACCACTCGACCTAGCGTTGGGTTTCCCTTACTTCCCTTTCTTTTTGTGGTAAACACCACCACTTACGCTGTAGTTCAACCCCATCCCTCCATTTCCTGTCCACTGTGATCATTGAGTCATCTATCAGCACATCACACTTAGCAGCTGGCAGTATGTGGAGCACTGGTCCGCGTTTCCTCTAGGTGCTTTCTCCATCTGGTTCTGGGATAGCACATATCCCTGGCCTCAGCTTTCCGTCTCTGGCCATTGTTAGCCTGAGCTGCTCGTCTCCTTGTTCTCAGTCCATTGGAGGTCTTGGGCTTCAGAGTCCGGTCTTTGTGCCTTTTATTCCATTCTCGAAGCTCAGAGACTTGTTCTGTCTTCAGCCACGGGTACCATTCACACGTGGCCGCTCCCATGTGTTTCCATCCCTGGCCTGTCCTCCGAGCGCTAGGACTACACACCTAACTGTGGGTTTTGTCTCACAATGTGAACATCTCATTCCTGTCTTTCAGTTAAGAGCCCACACTGCACTCTTGCTGTCCCCTCGCCTTCTGTCCAGTTCCCTATTTGATGAAAAGCAAGTCTGTTCATCCACTTGCTAAGGGGCTCGCTGTTGACATGATATTTGATTCTTCTCCCTTTTATCTCACACTATGTCCCACTTGTCAATCAATCTTATCTTTCTTTTATGTTTTCAAAATCTATGTGAGATCTTACTTCTCAGCACTTCACTGTTAGGTTTGTGGTTGATGTTCCCTGCACCTCGGCCTCCTCGACTGTTCTAGTCTCCTGTGGGCTCCTTGCTTCCTTTGCACAGTGGCCAGAGTATGTCTCCCGTCAGAATCCTACTGCGGATGCCATCCTGTTCGGGTGGAAAACCAGCTTCTTCATAGAGTCTACAAGCCACTTGCACGTCCTTCCTCTTCCTTACCACCTTTCCTCACCACTGGCTCCGGGAATCTTCATCCTGGATCCTCTCCTCTTCTGCCGTGGCCATGCTGCTGCCCGTGACGGTGACGACTGTCTGGCTACAGCAGTTTGTCCCTGATGGTCGCTGAGTTCCACCTCTCCTCCTCCCACAGCTTCACCCAGCTGTTTTATTACCTTCTCAGGAGACATTCCTGACTGGCTTACTGAAGATTGTTGTGGTCATCCTCCTAATGTTTTCTGTTTTCCACCTTAGCTTTATTGATTTTTTTTCAAAAAAAAAAAAAAAAGGTCAACACTATCTGACATCTATTGTGTTTATTCATTTTTCCTAATTTCTGCGCCTGGTTTTTAATATAAGCTCCACTGGGGCAAGGATTTTTATATATTCTGGTCACTCAGTACTGTGTCCCTAGGTGTTGAGAAGGACCTACCTACAGCATAAGAGGTTGTCAATACTTTTTTTTAATGGGTAGATGGATGGATGGATGGAAAGGATGATCAAATTACGATGGACAGGTTTTTTTGAATTTTCCAACGTAAGTCAGTCACCCATATTTCTAGTTCAGGCACAGGGCTACAAGTCTAGTACTTGGCCTGCGAGAGAAAGAATGGGGTTCTTCTTAATGCCCAACCAGATTGTATTGTATGTAGTTTCATTTTCCTCATCGTGTCCAGTGGCTTATTTGTCTGTTCATTATCCTCAGCTGACACCATAAACTTCACTTTCCCCTTCCAGGTCTAGATTTACTAAGTTGCATCCCATGTCTCCCCACATTCACGTGTGCTTTTGGGCAGCGGGAATTTGAAGTTGGACTCATTGAAGTCTTTTGTGTGCACATGAATCTTTCCCCCTCAGATTGCGAGGGCCGGGGATGGCTACTATGTTTACCTCCTCGCTATTTACCATCCAGGCACATAACAATGATGAATGTATGTGTGTTATTTAATGCGGCTATTCAGAATGGAATTTTATAAAATATGACTTCTCTAATTGGCCTTGAGAGTGCAATAAAATGTGCTCTACTAGCCTTCTAACTGTGTTACTAACTTGAGATGTTTATTACATAATTTTACAGTAATTAAATGCTTAAGATTGGTTGTGGCCATGGCAGACCATCCTCATATGGTGTATCTAAGGCTACTGTTGCTGTTCTCTATCGTTTTTGCTGTTTTTCAACATACTGTTTTCCCTCATGTATCAGAGATAGGAAGGGTGCGCAGTCCTTCCCACTCTCTTGCTTGCTAATGTTTGTCTGCGAGCTTAGAAGAGAACTGAAAAGTAAGGTGAGGAAGAAGAGTCACATAGAGCAAGGCATTGCGGCCCCCCATGTACTGCAAGATCATATGTCAGTTCCTTCCTGCCGTTTAACTCTCCTAAACTGAGTGTTTAGACTACTGCTAACGTCAGGGCGCAATTTCATCGGTATCATCTTCAAGGAGTACATCTTATGACACATAAAAATAGCTCTGCACTGCATAACTGTCAGGTCATGTGGTAAGCTAAGCTCAGAACCCTGAAATTATATTTCCTGGATCATAGTTATCTGGCTATTCATGGTTAGAGAGCAACATTGATGAGTGAGACGTGCCCCGCTGCAAGCACAATTCAAGTGGATAGATAGGGAGAAAGGTAGATAGTTAATAGATACATACATATAAAGATAGAGAAATAGGTATGTGGGGTACACATATATGTGTGTGTGTATATATATATATATGTAAAATAATATATATGTGGAGAGAAGTAGAACAGTAAATTATGGATAACTATATATGATCATACATATAAATATTATAAAAACATATCTACAATGGGGCTGGGGATTTAGCTCAAGTGGTACTGCACCTACCTTGGAAGCATAAGGGCCTGAGTTTGATTCCTAGTACAGAAAATAAAAAACCAACATATATACATACATACATACATACATATATACATATATATATATATATATATATATATATATATATATATACACACACACACAGAGACAGAGGGACAGAGAGACAGACAGCGATCACTGTCATGGGAGTGCCCAAAGTATGCTGCTCAGCATTATAATCAGTGAAATAAAATTGTGTATTGACCCTCAGGGGTGCAGTCTTATTGTTAGTTTCTGAGAAATCAGCTTTTAGGTTAGTGAAAAATCTACTGAAGAGAGGAAATTCCCACCTGGGTAGCTCTTTTTCCGTGAAACCCCTTCCCTGACAGTGCTACATGTGCACGTGAGTGTTTGCGCACATATGTGTCCACATACACACAGCTTGAACAGTCACCTGTCTCCTCATGTATTCACACTGACAGCGGATGGCCAGCTGCATGTGACCGCCAGGTTGGCACGCACTAGGCACAAGCACAAGCACCATCAAGGCAGTGTGCGAAAGCTCTGCTTTCTTGCTGCTGAGGCTAAAGCATTGTCATCGAGGCAAGTAGACAGGGCTTTTGTTTTTAAATCCCAAATTAATATCACTTTCACATATTTTTCTGGAGTTTTCTTCCTCTTAGCTCCATGTGTACAGTAAACATTATTCTGTATTCTGAGTTGATTTTATTTTCTATGACTGTGTTTTATGTGTTATGTAACATTACTTAATATTATTTTCTAATCGGGATGTAAAAGCTCTGTCTGGTCTTTGGCGTTCCTCTGCAGTGGCGTAATAAGAGCCACAATAAAAATGAGTTGTCACTGCTGACTCAGTTTTGCAGCGGCACTGTTAAATGTCTCAAATGCATTCGGACTTTGATTCTTAGTCTCTTTGGCAAACTCTGAATTGTTGTTTCCTGGAGTGAATCCTACAAGCTCAGGCTCACTTAGCACTAACATTTCTAATGAGATGTGTGTGACTTGTGAGAATGGTATCGATTTGGGGTATTTTTTTACTTTGCAAACCCAGGCAGTTCCTCAAGTGCACAGGACAGTGTAGACACGCCTGGGTCACTTCACTTGCCAGCTGTAGTCACCCAGGTTTGGATCTGAAAGAAGACTTGGGCTGATTAACTTGTGGAAGGCATTGAACCCCCTTTTTATTTAGCAAGGCTGATACATATTTAACAGGGATTTTCCATTTTTTTATATGTGGAATATTTACTATCATGCTTAGAATGGCTTATTATTCATAATAATGGCTACAGTTATTTGAACATTTTGTGCAGCCAGCCACCTTAAGGATGCATGGAACAAGGTCTGGAGAATAAGAAACTCCTGCAGTGTTTGTCTACGATCACCTGGATGGCTAAGACCAGAGTGTAACATCTAAATGCTTAATCCCATATGTATTTAACTCTTTTTATTTTTAGAAGGTCTATAAGGGAACTCTGATGGAGGAATAAAATGATTAAACTCACCTATTCTGAGTATTATTGCAAACTAACTTAGCTATAGGTTTCTAGAAATAGAATCTTTTTTTATTGGGCTAGCAAATATTTTGAGGGTTGGAGCTCAGTCTGACTGTAATTTTCTTGGTGAAAACAAATGCTTGGTGGTGGATTTCAGACAAAAAACACTCATGAACAGCATCTGTATAAACAAATGGTCATTCTGACCCACCTCTTCCTGTATGTGGGGGCACCAAGGACTTGGAGGTGCCCAATGAATGTCTGATTGGAAATCATGTTTCTATTATTGGTGTGGCCACTAACTACTTTTCTTGAAAACTGCGGGTCAGGCCACAGAAGAAATAACTTCTGCTCCCCTTTCTCACACAGAGTGAGTGAGATTCTGTTTCAGGCACAGGGGATAAGCTGGTCACCAGAACAGACTGGCTTCTGGCTCCTAGGGAGCATCTAGTTTTGGGGAAAGGATTGGGCCATAAATAATAAACATCCACAATAAATGGGAATAGTACCACACCTCGGTAAGTGCTTCGACCTCAGAGGGTGCCGTGGCTTGGGCCGAGAGGTCTCTGTGAAGCCCCAGGCAGTCACAGGGGGCTTTTCCAAAGGTGGCTGAATTGAAGAGTGTGTGCTGCTGGGACTGGGGTGTGTGATTGCTCAGCCAGTGCACTGGTTGGTTTGGCATCGCTGTACCATGGCGGAAAGATGTTGTTTAAGCTCCTTTTTTGCTTTGCTACCGTGCGGGTATTTCTCTGTGACGCCCCTCTGCCGCGTGCCTCTGTGGAGCCAGCCAGTTATGGAGCGAGAGCTCTGTACACTGTGAGCTAAGAAAACCCTTTGCCCTGTAACTTAGGGTGTCCAGTGCTTTGTCTCAGCAAGGAGGGAGAAGTAGTGCAGAGGGAGTCATGTGATGGACACCAAAGAGGAACCACCTTCGGATCGGTCTGTGTGTAGTGCGGCGGGAGACACCGGCTTAGCGGAAGCCAACGCCAAGAGTTACAGCGGAAGGGCTTTGTGAGCGGGGGTGTGGCACTTCCGTGTTAGGCAGGCTTGGTGCCCTATGCTTGAACTTCCATCATTCTGAGAGGCTGAGGCAGGAAGATCATTAGAGCCCAACCTGGGTTATTTAGAGACTATTTGATGAGTCCTTGTCTCATGAAAAGGTTGTGGTGGGGCACTGGGCATTCAGCTCAGTGAAGGCCCTGCATTCGATCTTTAGTGTGCAAAACCAAAACAAACAAAAAGTTCAGTGTTTACTGTGGGCTCTGGGATGTCTGTGGAGAAGCTGAGGTAGAATGT
Organism: Thryonomys swinderianus; assembly: GCA_004025085.1. NCBI lineage: Eukaryota > Metazoa > Chordata > Mammalia > Rodentia > Thryonomyidae > Thryonomys > Thryonomys swinderianus. The sequence goes on from PVIC010012635.1 coordinate 36,613, forward strand.
GATTTGTTGGCATTTTCAATATGTCATGATCACCACTGTGAGAATGGATTTTCGGGAAGCAGAGGGGATGACCAGTTGGAAGGCTGTCTCGTGTGGCTGGCCAAGGCTTGAGGGCCCATGATGAGGGTGTTGTGGTGAATTTCACTTTTTTTAGTTTTGAGACAGGGTCTCTATCTGTGGTTCAGGCTGGCCCTGAGCTCACTATGATGCCCAGGCAAACCTCATACTCAGCAATCCTCCTGTCTCTGCCTCCCGACTGCTGGGATGACAGGCATGAGCCACCACGCCCAACACTGTGGCATGTGGTATTGATTGCTGGTGGGTGTGAGTCTTTACGCCCATCATTGTATGTGGTTACTGGGATCGAACTCAGGACCTCATGCTTCTGAGGTTGGCGTCGGAACCACTGAGCTAAATCTCTGGCCCCTGGATTTCACATTTTTAGAGGTAGAGACCGTGCAATCTGAGGGGTCAAACACTGGGAGAGGAGGAAGATAAATTAAAGATCAAATGTAAACTTTAGACCTGGTAAGCTCACCTGTGGGCCACTTACTTAGAAGGAGAAGCCCTGGGGAAGTATATGGATTTTGCCGGGGACACTCACATTACCCAAGAGCCACGATCCTTGGCAGTTGAAGGTTCCTTTCTCCAGGCGGCCAGAGTGACATCATCCATGCGAGGCTGAGCTGCTGGGGAGTGAGCACCCCAGAGAGACAGATTTGAGGGTCATGGCTGTCCTGACAGCTCTTCTCGGAGAGAGTGTGGAGAGGAAGTGGGTGCCGCCTGCAGGCCTGTGGGCATCTGAACGGTTGAGTAGTGAACCAGCACTAGCATCTACTGGAAGGCTCTTGAGAATGTTTCATTTGCTATCATAGTGCTTTGATACTTCAGAGTTGATCTTAAAAGTAACAAGAAGTCGGGGGGTAATTCTCTTCCCGAGAGATTTCATTCAACATCCCGGCAGCGAAATTCTCCAGTGTTGTGACATAAAATGCCGTGCTCGTTCTAGGGAATGAGGTCAGACTCCGACAGTGAAATATTTGATGCAAGTTCCTTTCAGCATGCATTGTGCGTTTTGTTCTTAATCAGTAGCTCATGTTCTCATTCTCCGAAAGCAGCTTCTTATCTGGGCTTGGTGGTACATGTCTGTAAGCCCAGGATTCTGGGAGGCTGAGGCAGGAGGGTCACAAGTTCAAAACCAGCTGGGTAACTTAGTGTCTAAGTGAGGTGCTGACTCAAAATATTAAAAAAAATAATAAGGCCAAGGACGCAGCTCAGCGTGAAGGTCCTGGGTTCAGTCCCTGACTTGGGGAGATTTGAAGATCTTTGCATTTCTTCTTATTACCTCATTGTACTTTTTCACAGTGAAAATTTGCCCCGCTGTTCTCTCCTTGCACGCTGCTCTTTAAATTGTTACGTTTTAAAGGATCTTAGGATGGGAAGCTTCCGTGGTGGGGAGGGTCTGAGTTCTGCTGTCCGTGCGCTCAAGTCCCCCGTGTGGGAGCTGGCGGCGTGTCAGGCATGCTTGTTGACTCAGGGAGTCTTTGTGCACATTTGCAGCACAGTGGCTCAGAGGCTCTGTTCTGTTCTGTGCTGTTCAGCAGTTGAGAACCTTTGTAATCTGGGCCCAGCGCCGCTCAGTGTTTGACCCCTCGCAGGGATTTCAGTTGCCCCCACTTTCTTGGTTAACAGCTTTGTAAGAGGATCAGTCCCACGAAGCCGTGTTGCCAGTTTTGTGAGTGGTGTCGAAATTTGATTTTCTATCGGAGAGAAATGCGTCGGGCCTATTAATGTAAAGCCGAAGCTCGCATTTCTCTTGGTTAATGGAAATCTGGCTGCGCACTGGCCGCCAGGACTCCCCGAGGCAGAGGTGTTTTATTCTAAAGCAAGTTATTTGATGAGAAGTAATCAGTTGTGAGCTTCCAGAACCCACACTGAGACTGCGGGGAGGGGAGATACTTAATTTGCGAGGTGCTGTAATCAGTAGGTTCTTCAGCATATGGTGCTGCGAACACTGGTATCCATATGCAGAAATACGAAACAAGATCCTCTCACCGGTTGTAACAGCCAGCGAAAAGTCGATCACAGATCTGAAGGTGAGACACGACACTACCAGTAGAAAACATAGACAAAACATTGCACGGGATTGGTGTGGGCAGTGAGTGTTTGCATAAGACCCCGGAGAAACAGGCAACAAGAAGCAAGAGTAGAGAAATCGGATGGCAATAAAGGAGGAAGCCTCTGCGCAGAAAAGGAAGTAACAAACAACAGAGTGAAAAGAAAACCGATGAGTTGGAAGAAAACACTTAAAATTTACTCATTTGAAAAAGGACTAATATCCAGAGTCTATAAAGCACTCAAAAACTCAACTATAAAAAAGCCCAATTAAACATGGACAAAGGATTTGGAAAGACGTTATTCAAAAGGTAAAAATAGCCAACAGCTACATGAAAATCTCTCTTTTTCTTTCTCATAATAGCATCATTTTTTTCCCTGAAAATACCTACCTTACATATTGAACATGTGTCTACGATTTACAGATCTGAACCAGTTTGTTTATAAATCTTCATGTATAGCAGCACAATTCATAATAGCTAAATCTTGGAAATGTCCTGTGTGTTAGTCAGCAGATGAATGGATAAAGAACATGCAGTATTGGGCCGGAGGGTTAGCTCAGTGGTTCCAGCGTCTGCCTCGCAAGCGCAAGGTCCTGAGTT
>PVIC010012636.1:0-39388 GCA_004025085.1 Thryonomys swinderianus
TATACATGTGCTTTCTTTTTCTTTTCAAATCATATTTATTGTTTCCCCTCATTACTTTCCCCTACCACATTCCCTTTGAATATTTCCTATTTCACAAAATCTGTCATACATTCTAGGACTCATTTACATCTACAGGTTTTTTAAAATTTGTATTTTAAGAAGACCACGGTTGCAGTACACAATGCTTACACAGCTTGTGTGGAGTCGGTCCGTGTGCAGGACACATCTTAATTACCTTTTCATTCTCTTTCCTTTTCCTCCTTCCCCCTTTTATCTATTGGTCCTCTTTCCATTTGCAAAGGACCTGTCTTCCTTGTCATCTATTTTACTTTTGCTCTTTAATTTCTTTATACTTTGGCTTCTCATACGAGAGAAACCATGCCACCTCTAACCTTCTGTGTTGGATTTCTTTTGTTTAGCATTAGGGTTTCAAGATGCATCCATTTCCCCACAGATGACTCAAACGTATCGTTGTTTATGGTTGAATAGTACTTCAGTGGGTGAAGGTACCATCTTTTCTTTATCTGTGCCTCTATTCACCTGTACAATTTGGCTGCTGTGAGCTGGGATGTTGTAGACACGGGTGTGCGTGATCGCTGTAGGATGCCATCTTTCCTTCTTTGGGAAGATGTCTGGGGTGGTAGTTGGGTCAGATGAGCTTTCTAGTTGTGGTTCCCATGCTGTTTCCTGCAGCGGCCGTCCTAGTTACCTTCCCACCGATGCCATGTGTGTGACACAAGGAGACCCTCACTCTTTCCCTGTTAAACCCCAACTATTCTTTAAGATTAAGCTGAAATAGTACTTGTCTGTTTTAGGGGACTTAATTCCAAATTCAGAGACATCTTTTCCTTGGCTGTTTTGGCATTGTAATATTTCTTACTGTTTAAACAACACCTATTGCGGGTAACTTGGCATATTTATAACTCTTACCTCCAGGATTAGCCTCTATTAATATTAATAGTTTTATCCAGGTCTTAATGCCTCTAGTTTCCCATTAAATATCCATGATAGAGCCTTTTTTGAGAGACTTAATTGAGGAATAAATGCCAAATTCCCATACCTGACTCTCGCACCACATCTGCATGCGTGTGGAGGTGTGTGGAGATGCACACCTGGACGACAGGTACATCCAGTGCGACGGGGCAGTGTGGACGGGCTGGGGATTTTCTCTCTCCAAACTCCTAAGAAGAAAAATGGATAAACTTATAATTGTTGCACCATATTAATAGTCATTGTTAATCTCTCTCTTTTTTTTTTTTTTTGAGACAGGGTCTCGCTTTGTAGTTCAGGCTGGCTCTGAGCTCACTATGTAGCCCAGGCAAGCCTCGAACTCAGCAATCCTCCTGTCTCTGCCTCCCGAGTACTGGGATTATAGGCATGAGCCACCACGCCCGGCACTGTGGTATGTGGTATTGATAGCTGGTGGGTGTGAGTCTCTACGCCCAGCATCATATGTGGTTACCGGGGATCGAACTCAGGACCTTGTGCTTGTGAGGCAGGCGCCGGAACCACTGAACTAACCCTCTGGCCCCCATTGTTAATCTCTTACTGTGTCAAATTTATGAATTAAAATTTCTAATTGTAGTATACATTTTATGGGGAAAACCTGATACATATTATATATACATATGAAAATATACAATTATATGAATATATAGATGTAATGGTGGGATTTGGTCCTATTCGTGATTTCATACACTGAGGGTTTGGAAAGCATCTTCTATGTATAAGATGAAATAACTATATTAAAAAATAGGTATGAATCATGTGAAGACTATTGTTTTTAAGTCCGGTGGAAGTGTTCGTAGCTAAAGCACTACAGAGAAAAAGAAACTGTTGATTTGCTTTGAATTTTATAAGGTTAATTCCAAGGACCAGAATTACTAGGACAGTACATAAAAATGTTTACTATGCTGAGAACATCTAAACAGATAGAAGAAAAAATATGAGAAAGGAAATACATCAATTAATGGCAAAATAAGTCTTGAAGAAAAATGTAGGCAAAAAGAGAGCAGTGAAGAAAAATAGAAAACATAAAATAAGGTGAAAAATAAGTGTGAATATATTGGAAAAATCATAATGAGATGTGAATGGCCTGAATATTTCAGGTGAAGAAATAAGATTCTCAGCTATTTATATTAACTGTAATGTACTGGCTGCCTGATATTTACAGCATTGTCATGTAAAAATAACTCTTGGGAGAAATTAATGTAATAGAGAACAGAAAATACATAAAACATCACAAAGTTAAATGAGTGAAAGTTGTTTTTGGAAGAAAATACTAAGCTGCTAAAAGCTGGTGAATAAGTTGAAGATATAACTGTTAAAGCAGCTGAGATTTTTTGAAAAATAGACTTCTTCTCAATTGATTTGGAAACCAGCAAGATACGGACAGATCCCTAAAATAACATGATTTGCTAAAAAGTGGTGAAAAATAAATAGAAAAGCAGAGTAATACCGTAACCTATAAAGATACTGAATCAATATTTTTAAATGTTTCCATAAAAGAAACAGCAGGCTCAATTGACTTTTACAAATGGGTTCTACCACATATTCGAGAAGGAAATAATTCCAACTTTATACCAATTATTCTTGGAACTAGAAGGAGAGGGAAAGAACCACATTTTCCTTTTCAGGCTAATGTAACTGCAATTCAAGTATCAGAAAGAAAAGTATAGCTCAATATTGCAAGCATATGAGTAAAACAAGCCCAGTATAAGATATAAACAGTGTTATAACAAAATTACATTTATTTTAGGAATAAAGTTTGAATTAGCCTTAGAAAAGCATCTATTAATGTATTTCACCATATTAAAAATAATTTTTAAAACAAAACCTTTTCCTTGGACAAAGATAAAGTACTTAATGCAACTCACTGATAATGTGAGAATCCGTACTGCAAAGGGAGATGTTTTAATGTGATAGAAAAAGCCTCATGGAGAAAGCATCATACTAATTGGTGAAATATTAGTTATTTTTTAAATCCACGAGTAGAGAAGTCATATCTCTGCTGTTCAATATAAAAAATGAGACGTTTTTGAAGATATAGGCAGAATAAAAAGGTAGAGAGATGGAAATCATGAATACTGAAAGGGAAACTTAAAATTTAGTTACTAATCCTAGATGGATTTATCTTCTATTCAGAACTCCTTGAAGGACTATATTTTTAAAATTACTAGAATTACTCTCTCATTTTAATAAAATTCTTGGACAAAAGCTCAGTTCTACAAAACTCGGTTGCATTTCTTTCCAATAGAGATACACATTTAGAAAATGCAATTTTTAAAGATATAAAATAGCAGCACAGTGTAAGGTACCTAAGCAAGGGCTTCTTCAAGTAAATGATAATACTTTATAAAGAGACATTAAAGCCGAATGAACAAAAAAACTATTCTTCTGGATAATGAAACAAGATCAGAAAATTGTCAAATGCTTTCAAACTTCTTATCTAATGTGGGTTGTCAAGAACTTTGACGAGCATTTCATAAAATGCACGGGAAAAGTAAAAGATCAAATTTAACCAACATCTATTGAAATAGGAAGGAGGCTTTTGCCTTCAGAAATGACTTACTAAAGGCTCGATGGATTTAGATATTTTATAAACAATACCCTGCGGAAACAAGATAATTTTATGTGTCTGTGAAACATGAATGAGTCCCTTGCACTAAGCCTGTTGTGGTTTTAATGTAAAAGAAAAGAATTCAGTCCTGTGAACACTCACAGAGTCCAGTCCACGTTGTACACAAACTGAAATGCAGGTGTGACCATGAATGAGCTATCTCTCTATATACTCACAGGGATGGGCTCTGAAACATAACCTTGACTTTTAATTAAAAGCAAGTCACAAAAAAATATGTAGAGCAAACACTATTACAATATGAAATTCAGATCAATGTACAACCAAGCAATTATATCACTTGGGATTTATGAATATACTGAAAATGTATTTTAAAAGCAACAATATGAGGACTACCCAGGGTCTTGGGAAAGAATGTTTAATTTTTTTTAAACTGTAAATATGGGGGTGCATGTTTTAACAGTCTTTGTACTACATATTTTTTATTTTATTTCATTATTCCTAATGAGTAAATATTTCTCATACATCAAATATTTCTCAAACATCATGGGAAATTTGTACCTGTACAAACACTTCTTTTTGTTTTCTGGTATCAGGGATTGAACTCAGTACCTTGCCCTTGAGAGGCAGGTGCAGCACCCCTTAACTAAAGCCCTAGTCCTGTTTATAACAGATTTTAATTCCTTTTTTCTACCTTTCCCTCCACTCCCTTCAATTTTTCCTCATCTCCCCATTTACAAAAGCTTTGTTTCCATTTTTATCCATTCTTTTAAAAATCCCTCTCCCTTCCTTTCCTCCCCTTAACTCCCTCCTTTGTTCCCGTTTCTATCTGAACATGTTCTATTTACTTCCCAATATCTACCCTCCATTTTCCTATTTATTTACCCTCTGTGTTTCTCACACTAGGAAACAATGTGCTGTGTATGTTTCGATATCTGATTTGCTTCACTCGAAACAGTGATCTCAAGATGCATCCATTTACCTGAACATGTTATCCTTCTCTATGGAAAGTAGTCCTCTGTTGTATATGAATACTGCATTTTCTTCATCTTCTCATCTGTTGATGGGCATGTAGGCCATTTCTAAGATTTAGCTATTATGTATTGCGTTGCTATAAACATGGGTGGGCATATGCTACTGTGGTATGAGGCCTTTAATTCTTTTGGGAACATACCTAGATAAACATATTTTTATATACCAAGATGTTCCTTGGGTTGCTAATACATAAAAAAGCCCTATCAGCTACCACTTCGAAGAAAGAAATTGGAATAAATGGTACTAGTTTGGGGGTTGCAGAATTCAATGAAATGTCTTATTGTGAGGCCTGTATGGGCTGAAGCTCATCAGAGATCCCAGAGTCCCCACAGCCCGTCCTGTCCTGTCTCTCTAGAAAAATCCCAGGGCAATCGTTCTGTCCTGGTTTCTGTGTTTGCACAGTATGTGTGGTTGTCTATAGTAGTCATGTTTTCTTTAAGACACCTCAGCACAAACGATAGGTATCAGGACCACATGCATGCAACCCCAGAGAACATTAGAAAACTGAACAGGATTTGTTCCTGGGCTTCTCTTGAGCTCTCTGCCCCACTTCCCCATCTCTGCCATTGCATTTCTGAGCCTTGCTCAAGAAGGGCATCAACTTGTGCCTCGGAACGTCAAGGGATCTGAGCTGCAAGCTTCCCTCCAGTTAGCTCGGCATCACCTCTTGTCCGCAGCATTCCGGCACCTCCACAGAGCACCAGCATGAGGTCTGCTGAGCCTCTCTGACTCTCTCCTCTCAGACTGGCATTAAATTGCAGACAGATTGCTTAAAGCAAGCTACCTTCAAACATGCCTTCAAATAGCAGAAATTTTCTCAGATGCAGGTTTCCAGGGCCAAAGTCCTTGTCAAATCGCTTTAATTTTGGTTTATTGAGCACCTATCTTTATAAACTATGAATAGGTAGTGTTATTATGTATTAGTGTCATTTACATAATTACATAAATATAAATTGTATATAAATATATGAATATATTAAATATAAAAATATTTTATAAACAACTATATTTATATATTTGTGTTATTTATAAACTATGAATAGGAGTGCTCAACTAAAATATTTTTTGGGGAAAAACATACCTTTGGTTTTAGGCCAACACTTTGCTTGCAAGAGAAGCCAATAAAGAATTTAGGTCTCATTGCTATCTTTGCAAATACCATGCTTGATACAACTTTGCTGTTTGAAACCTATGAATTATAGAAAAGATTCCTGGCATCGATGTCCACATGACCCAATAAACACCAGCATTTCCATTTTTAAGCTCTTTGGGGACAGTCATAATAGAATTACCACTGAGTCTAGCTGTCTGAACCCATCTTCTTAATTCCAGTTAACTGATACATTTACTACAAGATTAAGGTCCCAGTGGGAAGAGCAAAAGTTGAGAGGTCTTATTCCATAATGGGCTAATTTCTGAAGATTAAAGTTGATAACTTTTTTTTTTCCACTGAGTAATAACATTAGAGTTGTCCTGTTTCTGCAGGTAGATTCCCTAGAAAAACTCTGCATTCAATCCCACCTGCCTTAAAGAGACACTATTAACCAAACCAAGCATTTGCAGTCTGGTGAGGAACTGGGTATGGCACATCGCAGCTAAGCCCCTCAGGCATGCTAGAAGATGTGGCTCTTCTAGAAGACTCTCACTGGGGAAGCTCCTGATGCGCATCTCCTTAGCCCCCCTAGAGAAGCAGAACATAAAAACCAAAAGCTCTAGTGGGTCTAGGGTAGCAGCTCTCAGGGAAGGGGTGGGCATCATTCTCCCCCTTGGGGTGTCTGCAGCTGAGGCAACCCCAGGGTGTGCAGGAGCGTGAGACACTGTCATTCTCCCAAAGCTGACTTCTGCAAGCGTCCCTTCAAGTCCCCAGCCTGCGCCTTTGCCCAGGTGCAGTGTGTCATGCAGTTAGAACACTGGGGCAATTGATGTTCTTATTTTTACTGTGTAACACTTAGATTTAAGGATGTCACTGATTTATGGAAGCATAATGATAGAATCCAATGCTATATCTAGAAGCAAACTGTCAGACTGAATATTTTTCTATTAAAGATTATTAAGTCTGCTCCAAGTGGCTTCAGCTTCAAGCATTTGAATGAAAAAGCACATGTAAATTGTGTCTCTTGTAGGCGTTCCTAGATGAGATTAACTTTTGAGAATACTGTGGCTTTATCTACCACAGGTCCTGGGTCCAGAGAGAAGGAGAGAAGGACCTGGGACCGTTTATGCCTTCCTCTGTTGTGTTCCAAATGGACAGTCAGGTGAAAGGAAAATAGACACTGAAGGGGGATCTTGCAGTTCTTATATCTCACTCTGAGCATTAAGTAGCAGTTGAATGAATGCCAGCACGGAGGTAAAGGTGGGTGAGTTGGAAAAATGCTGATAGCATCTTCTATGTCTAGGACATCAAACAATGGACTAGAGCAGGGAATGTGCATAGGATTTGAGTGTCCTTTGTGGTTTTAAAAAGGGTGTGCTTTTCAGAGTGAAGTGGAAATGCTATTCTTCCTAGGTTCATATTCACCATAAAAGCCTACAGCCTTCTGTTTAGTCACCAAGACACAGGTGTCATCATCAATGGAAAGGATTCTTTATCAATGGGAAGGACTCTTCATTAGCACTTTTGGCAAGAAACAAGGCTCAGCATGTGTGTGAGCCACCTTGGAGGTTTTTTGGGACCCAATATTTGACCCCAGCAACTTGATTTTAGGCTTTATGTTGACTGATGGTTTCAGTCATGGTCCGAGGCAGAAAACAGGAAGCAGAGAGGCCACAGGGATGGCAAGACAAAGTGACTCTACCCAACCCAAAGGTATTGGATTATCAAAGACTTTGGGTACATTCCTGATGCTGGGGGAAACTACACAGATAAAACTGACCAGGGTGACGCAGGGCAGCCATAGTGACTATGGCTCAAGATGGCCTCAGTTGTGTCAAGTTGAGTCTCTATCTGACATGGCTCTTCCTTCCTGGAAGGCTTTTGAAGTTTTACAATTACAAAAGAGTTGAACTTGGTTTTATGTTTGTCTTCGCTCTGTAATTTTGCCATGAAGATCTAAAACTCGATTGCTTAATAAAGTGAAAGTAAATGTTGAGAGTAGACAGCATCACAAAAGATATCCAAGGGAGTACCCTGAATCGAAGCCAACATCACCATCTCTTCAAATGACTTTGGTCATCAGATCCAAATTTTTTTACTTAAAAAGAAAATGACAGAGAGGTTGAAAAAAAATCGTGTTTACATTTTTAAAAAGGTGCTGCAATAAAAAACTACCACGAATTTGCCTTAGAATACTTTCCCTCACTTCCCACGCACTTATTCTCCTCATTTTTGCTGCTTTCTGACCCAGTTCCGGAAGTTCTCTTTGCTGAGCCCTCTCTGCCTTGGTGTGGCTGCCTCGAAGGCTCAAACTGATCCAAAATGTTTACCTTTCATTGATAATCTTATCATTGATAATCTTGACTCTGGAGAGCCAGAGGTCTTTGGGGAAGAACCAGGAGTCAGAAGGCGCTGTGCCAGTGCGTAAGGTGGATGAGGATAAACTGTAATGACTTTATTTGACAGAATTGCCATGAAACTTCTGAGTTGATTCAGGACAACAGGGAAGTCACAGAAAAGGACCTTAGGACAGAGGACTTCCAGATTAGAGGGATTAGTGGCTGTGTGTCTTTTATTGTCATAGTGTTTAAATACTCACCATATAACAGGCCCTAACCTCATATATATGTTGTGAGCAACATCAGAATGCAGTAGAACATCTTGTGTCTTTGTCCTCATCCTCTCCCGATATGGTGTTTGCCAAAAAGGATCATTGGTCTCCTCTGTTTCACTCAGGTGCTCAGGGAAATGAATTCATTCATACAGGTAAAGTTCTTTGGAGATAGAACATGCAGGGCAAGTACTGCATGTTAGCAGGGATTGCACGTTTTAAAGAAATGCAACAAAGCAAAGAGCTATACTGTGGCATTTCACTGTCAGTTCCCTCCTTTTATATGATGCTACACTGGAGTTAAAGTAATGACTCACGACTGTTCAAAATAGGAATAATATTTCATGATTATTCAAAATAGCAATGTTATTAGGTTGTTGCAATTATCTGAGTTATCAATTGTTAGACAGGCTTATTACTGTCAAAAACCCAGGTGAGATGTTTAAAGTGTTATACCTCCAGTGAGCTTGAGTACTTTAAATGCATTATTATTGGTAAAATAAAATAACAATATTTAAGAATCAATGTCAGTACTTAAGTCATAAGTTTATCTTATTTTCTCTTATAATTCCATTCTTTTGTTGCATTTGGGAATGAAGAAAAATTACCATATAAGAATAGCTTGCAGGGCCGGAGGGTTAGCTCAGTGGTTCTGGCGCCTGCCTCGCAAGCGCAAGGACCTGAGTTCGATCCCTGGTAACCACATATAATGCTGGGTGTGGAGACACGCCCACCAACAATCAACACCACATACCACAATGCCGGATGTGGTGGCTCCCGCCTGTAATCCCAGCACTAGGGAGGTAGAGACAGGAGGATTGCTGAGTTCACGGCGGCTTGCCTGGGGCACCATAGTAAGCTCAGGGCCAGCCTGAGCTACAAAGCGAGACCCTGTCTCCAAAAAGCAAAAAAAAAAAAAAAAAAAAAAAAGAATAGCTTGCAGCGAGCTTTAGTATACCAGGAAGGTGAAATAGCTTTTTGTTTATGGAAACACTGTGGTGGTTGTTTTGGGTGTAAAGGAACCTTTGGGAATTGTCTGAATTTAAACCACGAAACAAAAGCAGGATGTCTGAGGGGAGGGTACAGGGTCTAGAAGACCCAAGAGCAGTGGCAAAGCAGGAGGAAGAGATGCCAGGCAACACCATGATTGAATAATCACGAAACTATTGGAAGAGAATGGAGGAGGCCGTGTCCACAGACTACTTTGTGGTTAAGAATCTCCATGGCATCTTTAAGAAAAATCTTAAATTTTGCATTGTTTTCCTGTTAACCGATAGTGTCAACCTCTCCAGCAGCACCTGGGGGTCCTTTGTGCTTTGAATGCTCATGGAGAAGAGCTAGTGGTCACCGTTTGTGCTGACCCTGAGAGGGAGGGCTCCACAAAAATAAAAACACTAAAATGGCAGCCCCAGTTCTGTGTGGTCATGGACAAGCGACTCACTAGCCCAGTAAATGTCCTATGTGAGGTAAACAGCTTCGACCGTAAGCCCACACCCTGAGTCAGAGCCCGGCGGGGCTGGGGTCTCTCCACTGTCAAGTCCCCTGGTGTTCAGGGTCTGCTGTCAGGAAAAGAAATGCTTTTTGAGCAGGTTTCTGGTTTCTCAGACTTGGAGGAAGAGAAACCCGAATCGAGGTGATAATCATGTTGCAGACGATTGATTTTGCTGTGCACAGTTAATAATTCTATATCTTATGTCAGATAAAAGACTTAATGTACTGGACAATATTGGTATAATTAATTCACTTACAGGGGCAAATAATTCAGTGTACTATTGCTGTGAATGGTTTAAAATGCATCCATATAAGCAGGAGAACCACTTAGTGTACAATTAAACATTTATGTACTCTGTAATGTTAGCCCTCTGAAGGACAAGGAGATTCTAAGTGAAGAAATGGACATAACACACAGTCACTCTGGCCGTCTGACCTTATTTTGTAAATACTGATGTAATACTTGTGAATAATTTCTTTGTCCGAGTAAAAAAGTAGAGGATACTTGCCGTAGAATTTCTGCTTTGGGTGCTGTTGAAGGACATACGGCATCTTCAGTTACCCTCTCAAGAGAAGCCCTTTCCATCTTTGGTTCATCAAACTCAAAGAGTTTAATATGCTACAGGGACTCTTCCCTCACATTCTTTCTCGATCTAGCTTGTAAATGGCATTCGTGTGAGAAAAATAAGACAATGAAGGCTGGATATAGTTGTTCAACAATCATAAAGGAACATTGTACAGATTGGTCTGGGTCATGTGAGGGTGAGGAAGGTTCACTGCTAGAATTCAGAATAAGCATTAGCTTAGTAGTCAGAATATTATAGTTGAGGCAAATGAAGTCTTTAAATAATAGTCATGATTAAGGTAAAAAATATAAGTCAGAGCCGGGCATGGTGGCTCACACCTGTCATCTCTACACTTGGGAGGCAGAGGCAGGAGGATTGTTGTGAGTTCGAGGCTTGCCTGGGCTACAGAGTGAGCTCAGGGCCAGCCTGAACTACAAAGTGAGACCCTGTCTCAAAACAAACAAACAACAAAAAATAAAAAACAACAAAACAAAACTATAAAAAACATAAAAATATAAGGCACAAAACACCTCTTACTTTATTAGGAACAGCTAAAAAGATGGTATAGACAGATAGGAAGCATCATCCCGCTGGGATAGGGAGTGCAGAGGGTTTGGTTGCTACTATCTGGATCTTCTCAATGTTTAAGGGATAATAAGACTCAGTTGAGGAGAAAACGCTCTGGAATATATTTAACCTTGCAGTAAGGTTTCATCTGAATTAGATGAGATCTCCGAGGGATTGTTCGTTCCTGTTTCATGGAGGAATATTAGGTGCATTAAACTAAGGCTGAAGAAATGAACTATAAGATACACAGGAAAACAAACAGCTACACACAGGGCTTCATCAGCTGAAAATCTTCCTGGGTAGCTTCTGCAAGATTGGCGCCGACAGACAGTGAGACATGGAACGGCCAAGAGCGAGTGCTACTCCCGCTGCTCCTCAGGAGCACGTCTGTCCAGACGGCAAGCCAGAGCCCAGGAATGGCGTCACCACTCTTGGGAGGAGCAGGTGATTCCAGTGCTGCTGGTTTCCAAAGTGTAGGCTCCAGTCCAAGCAGATAATTAAGCAGATGGAGAATGTGGATGCTTCTCAAGCATGGAAATTTATACAGTTCGGCTGTAGTCTGTCTCACAGATGTGTGAGCAGTTATTGTACCTGATGTGTGCTGCGTGGCTAGGAAAAGTCATGTAATACTCTGTCGGAAGGGGGAAATTCTGAACTGAAATTTTGCGCGTCTGGGGTGTTCTCTTCGCTGGTGGATGAATGAACAAGTGATTGACCATTTTGATACAGGGGTGGTGTATTTTGATACTGGTCATTGAAGTCCTTAGTGTTGAATTACAGTCATGATCTTTAATGTCATTAGTCATGGCTAAATTCTGTGCTAAAATTGTGATATATACTATATTTTGTTAAGCATTATTTTGTTGTAGATTTTGTAGGATTTTCCACAACACTTTTCATACTTATGATGGCTTTGGGTTAATTATTAATAATGATGTTGGCATGGAATTGTAATTAATTCTAGTGTGCCTTTTTTAGAGATAGAATGTTTTTAATTTAATTAGAGGGTATGAGTAGTACTTTAGTGTACTATGGTATTTCATATTGTATATGCGATAGAATAATCAGGACACAGATGCAGCATACATGGTAGACCAAGAAAACATTGGGAAAAGAAACTTAACATCTGCAGATATAGTTATAAAATGAATTTTAGCCTAGCATGAGTTTACCAGTGGAAGTTAATGAACAAACTATCTGGTAATGCTGAAGACTGTGACTATTGATAAAGTAGAGTGGAAATGTGCTACAGTGTTTATTCACACCACACACATATGGAAGACTCAGGATAAGTCAAGAAAGCCAACCAATGTCACAGATCACACTATTCCTGTGTAACTAAATCGTTCTTTTATTTGATGTGAGAAAGCTACAGTATGGAAGATAATTCCAAAAGTCAGGTCAATATGAGAATATATGTATCTGGGTAACCAAAAAGGCATGGATATTGCTATAAAATTAAATCACATCCTTTAGCTGAGTTAAAGACAGCAGTGTTGAGTATGGCCTTTTAATGGCATGATGCCAGGTGCTAGTGTGAGAGGGGATAAAATAAAAGCACAGATGTAATTAATACTGATCAAACAACAGAATTTGGTACTGAAATATGGCTGGTGGCTTTACGTTAATGATTGATGTAACAAAAATCAATAGCTCCTAAAGTTGAAAAACAGTCTGTTCAAAGTAATGAGGAAATGGTAAAGTCTACAGTGGCTTCTGCAGGGCCTGGGTTTCTGGGTAAAGGTGAATCAGTTTCTTCAGGAACAGTTCTGGCTTCTATTGAAGAAGCATAAAGAAGAGAACATGGTAAATTTGGATAAATGCCATCTGTGGGGATCCAGTCATTAACCAAATTAGTGAGTTGCCAAATCCTCTGATTATAATTGGTATAGCTATAAAAGAAGTTGGACAAGTGCGTGATGAGATTGTAAATTTGATCACTACTCAATAGGGCCCTAGCTGACCTGCCGTGGCCCTGATTAAAGGGCTTAGAGCCGTACTTACTATTCTACATACAGCAATGAATTGTAAACAGAGTGTGTCAATATTGGTGTGGTTTGTTGAGGATGATGAAAGGGTAATGATCTTGGATAGAAGGTAGAAGGGCTGAGTAAGCGATAAATCATAAATAGAAAAACAGGAGTTGAGCCCTCTCAACCACCACAAAACACCAAAGGTCTTTCTGGTGATACTGAGGTGGAAACTGGAAAATGGATTCGAATATGCAAACTCCTGAAAACATCCACAAACCAGAGAAGACATCCTGGCCTTCCAGTGGAGGAAGACCAGAGAACACACCTTTTCAAATATCTCATGATAAATTAATTTCCACAATGCTGCATTGGACCTAATCACAGAACTCTATTGCATATGTGTGGTAGACATAATTTTGAAGGCAGTATTTATTATGGAAATCATATATAAAATAAATATTTATGTGTGTGGATGTTAAATGTTAAAAAAAATCCACTAGAAATGGATTCACTAGAAATTGTTTACTGCTAATCTAACAGATTTACTCCAAATGAAGATAGTTCTAGTTCTTTTTTCTTTAAATCTTTGAAATTCAAGGGCTGCCTTATTTGAGTCTTCTTGGTCTTCAACTTATTTCTTCAATTTTCATTTCCCATTTCCACGGTCCAATTCATCAGCTGAAGGAATATCTAGGGCAGCCTAATGGCCCAGTTAGCCTTCCAGAGTGTATTACCGTGTTTCCAAATTGTCAGACCTGAGTTCTCCCGCAAAGGCTGTTAGAGGAGCAGAACATGCAGACGTCTTGAGTAGTCAGAGATTCCCAAAGTTCTATGCAGCCCGGTTATTAGCAGACTCAGTGTCGAAAGGCAGCTGAGAACCACGCTGTCTCCAGTCCTGCCTACCCATCAATGTGCCGCGACTCAGGAGGCAGTGAAGAGCCCTCTGCCCACATACATATGCTTCCAAGGTGGCATTTTTGCACACAGTACTGTGCTACTCTTGTAGAAGTTGCTATTTCAAGGAAGTATGTATCTCAGTGTAGCTAAATAGTGCCAGGAGGGCCAATGTGCTGTAAGACTCATTTTCAAAGACCGTTTCATCACGTTAAGCACAGAAACACTACCTACAGTTGTCAAATTCATCTCTGCAAAGGACCTATGTGCCTTACAGTCTGGTTCAATCAAGTTGCCCACCTGTCTAGGTAGCTGAACACCATGGTGATCTTTGTGGGTTGTCAGCTTTCCATCTCTGTGATAAAATACCTGATACAAATCAGCTTGGAGGAGGAAAGGTTTTCTTTGGCTTAGAGGTTCACAGTTCATTATTGCTTGACTTACAGCTTTGGGTCCGTGGTGGCAGCTCCTCGTGGTAGGCATGTCACAGTAGAGGAGGTTGCTCACCTCATGGGGTGCAGCAAGTAGGGTAGTAGAGAGAGGGGGGAAGTCAGGCTCCTAACACCCCCCAGGGTATGTGCTCAGTGACCTAAAACCACCATCAGGTGAGGACCACACTTCCGCCCCCAGCCACTGGGGTTACTGAGATCTGAACTTCATTTTCTGGCTGCCACACTGTTACACAGACCCATGTGTACCATCTCAGAATAAGTCTGTGCGACTACAGAATAAGGCTAAAGGCACAGGATTCCTATCTTGTGGTTCAGTTATAAAGGGCACAGTAGTTTCCATTTTGCAAACCTCTCTGTTGGTCTTCCTCATGTTCTTGGACCGCTTGGCAGGAAAAAGTCCTATGTCGGCAGCCAGGAGAGAGGTGCCTGGGAAGCAGCCTTTCCTGGGAGAAAGAAGAGATGTTCTTTCCAATATTCCAAGCTATTTGACTTAGAAATTTTCCAAGAAACATCATCATTTGTATCCATTGCAAGAATAAGGCTGTAGGGAGCTGGTAGTCCCCTGAGAACTTATTAGGTATAATTAACTTATATACTAGATATTGTACGTGCTCACACCAGGTTTTTCCACCTTCTCTTCATAACATGACAAAGGCTGGAGGGAAATGTTGTGTTTTGTAACAGAGAAGCTTCCAGAGGCTGTGGTTTTTCCTGACAAGGTCCCTTTAAGCATTAGGAGCTGGTGTGAAGGATTGTACTTCCAGGTTGGCTGACATACTCCAGGCAGAGCTGTAAGATCTGTTTTGCTGCCACACAAAAGCAGGCTGCAAAAATCCAGGAGCAGCCAGTGCAAAGCAGCTGGGAGAGCTGAGCTTCCGGGCTGGCTTCCTGTCTGGTGGAAATACAGTGGAGACAGGAGGAGGTGAAGTGCTATGGACTCTCTCTTCTGCCTCTCGCTCTCTGTGGTGTGTGTGTATGTGTGTGTGTGTGTGTGTGTGTGTGTGTGTGTGTTGCTGGGAACTGAACCCAGGACCTTCCTACTGAGCTACATCTCCAGCCCTTTCGAGATGGCTCTCACTAAGTCACTAAGTTGCCCTGGCTGGACTCAAACTTGGGTTGGTCTAACCTCAGCCTCCCAGAGTGCTGGGACCATAACTATGTAGCATCATGCCCGGCTGAAGCTAAGCTAACATTCCCTACACCAAGCCCTGGAACTCAGACAGGATGCTGTGGCTGGGGACCGGAAAAGGACAGCTCCACCTGCAGCCGGAATTCCCCAGGACCATGAGGCTGCACGAAATCTTAGTTGACTTTAATAACCATGGCAAGAAGCAGAAAAATTGAAACACAAGAGGAAATGTGGATTTTGTGGGTACGATGTGTGAAAATACAGGTAGCAAAAGAGAAGAGTGAAGGGGAAGGGTTTTCCTTTCCCTTTTTTCCCGTTTTCTTTTCAATGGCGGGTGCTCCTTGCGGTAAAATCCATCTGTGGTAAAGTACATTGCCCTGATTATTAGCTTAGTTCTGCTCTGCGTTCTGACCACCTTTCTCTTCCTGCAACCATGGGGCCAGCTTCTACCTTGTCTCTTAGAATACAGAGACCCAGTCCCTGATATCTCCTGGGGGGACCCAGGCCACTGCCACAGAGCCCTCTTTCCAGGCCTGTTCTGGCTCCTTCCTATGGTCCAAGAGAGGTGATGAGCTGTTGGAGGGAAACAAGAATCACAGGTCCCCGCAGCTCCAAAGCTCTGTCCTTGCTTTTCAGCCACAGAGGGCTGCAGGTACACGGAAGGGGGAGAAAGATCAGAACATTAGGAAATTACAGTTTCCTTTATTCAAAGACTTCTTGGAAACGTGAAGTGTCTCACATGACATTCCTCCTTGAGACAGGAAGTGTTTCAGGAGAGGCCCAGAGGCCCTGGGCTGGCTGCTTTTCCTCTACTTTTCCTCCTCCCCCTGTCTCAGTCTCTCTCCCCAGACTTGCAGTTCTCTGAACATAGAAACATGCCACACATTTAAAAACAAAATGACCTATATAAACCTATTACACATAGAAGTTACAAATCAATATATAAAGCCCCTACAGCCTCTCTTTGATGCTCTTTTAATGAATTAAACAGGTGATTTGGCACTCAAACTCTGAGTGTGTTTCAAAAGAAAAATGTGTGTTTCAAAAGGAAAAATGGCGAATAGTTTCTTCATGTGGCAAAACAGGTTAAATTACTAAAATTTGAAAAGCAAATACTGAATAAGAAGTAGAGACAAACCTCCATTGGGGTGGTAAAAATCCGCGTTGTCTAACTCCGAGCATGTTTTTGTGGCTGCTTGGCTCAGGCTTTTCCTCACTGACTCCATTACTGGTCCTGAGTGGCTGTCCTGACTCAGTGACTTCCTGTATCCCAGCTCTGGCTCCTCAGAGCCTGAGTGAACCGGGCCTCACCCTCCTCACAGCTCAGCCTCTCTCCTTTCACTTCCTGTGGACTCTCGCTGCCTCTGTCTTCCCTGCTCCATGGCTGGTGGCCTCGCATCGTTGTATTTTCTTCCCACAGCACACACCCTCTGTTCTAACTGCTGGGAAAAACAAATATCAAAGCCTAAATTATAATCTAAGAAGTCTCTGCCTAAAGCATTCACTCAGCTGTGTTGTTTATTTTTTATTAGTGGCTGTTTGGGCTTCTGTGTAGTAGATAGGACTGTTGGGAAGAAGAAATGTTCTATTTCCATACTGATTAGCCATGAGGGTTAGATTGTAATGGAGCTCTATGAATGCACTGCAAAATTCTGCTCAATTCAGAAATTAAATTGTATAAGAAATTCAGCGTTTAGTTCAAGTCCTTTTACTTCAGAAGGGAGAGGAAGATTTCACACAGACCATGGGGTTCCTTTTGGGAGAAGATGGGACTTGCTTTGTAAGTGGGAATGGGAAACACCAGACCACTAACCCTTCTGACTAGACTATTAATCCCAGATTTCTCAGATGGCCGCCATCTTGTGTGACTAGGCCGTCCTCCACATGTTCCATACGTGTTCCTTCTCATCAGTGCTCAGGTCCAGCAGAGCTCGCAGAGGCTCACTCCACCCCAGGCCTCTCTCCTTGTCTTCCTTCTGTCTTTCTCCAGCCCCATCCTCAGTCCTGTCTTTGTTCCTTTGGACTCCCTGATGCTCATTCTACTGTGTCTGGACCTGAGACAGACAAGCCACTGTGGCTGGCCCTCCGAGATCTTGTCACCACATTGGGCTCTGTCCTGTGCTACCGTGTGGCACACATTTTCCTTGCTGGGAAGGGGGTGGGCCTTTCCTCAGACACCCACAGTAACCACCCTGTTCTTTGCCTCTACCTCTCCAGGAGTCAAAAGGCTGCTCTGACTCATCCAACCTCCTCTTCGCTGAATCCTTCTCCAGCTGAAGGCTTTGAAATTTCACTGAGCATCTGCTGTGACATTTCTCCCCTACAGCAATTGATGCTGTACATTCTGGATCCCCAAATTACTTGTTAATATTACAAAATATCACCTTGCCACAGTGTCTGTTTCCATTTGCTCTACAGCCATCCATACGGAGACGTAGTCCCAGAGCTGGGGCCACCTGGGTGCAGCTTCGGAGCCCAGCCTTGCTTCTCCGCCTTCCTGCTTGCATCACCCGCCACTGCCCGTCCCATGCCCACTCTTTCTGCTGCCACCCTCACCGAGCCCCAGAGCTACTCCAGGAGCATGGAGCACAGGGCACCACTCCCACGGCTCCTGCACAGGGCTCCTCAGCACTCAGGGCTTCCCATGAGTCACAACATCCTTGCACAAGCGGACGGGTATTCTCACAGGTGGATACTTTCTTCTGCAGAAGAAACAATTCCTCCCTGAGATAGCTCCGTGGTTTTTGTCTTGACCTCACTGAGTCATGCTTGCAAAGTTTATTCCTGTACAATACTTAGTCCAAGACTTAAAGTTGAGGTATGATACTCATCTGCTCAAAATCTACTGATGGATCCTTCTGAGTCCGAGAGAAATGGCAAAGCCTTAGCAGGGTCTGCACATCCCACGTGCCCTGACTCCCTACCCTCTCTTCCAACCCCTTTCTTTCACTGTAGGCCGTTGCAGACTCTGTCTCTAGCCCTGTTTCTGACTCCCATTCTTGAGGTCTTCATTCTCCCTGCAGAACGCTCTTCACTCTGATTATCTGCCTCGCTTCTTCAGAATGGAGAGGACACATTCTCAGTGAAGTCTCCACAGCCATCATGAAGGCCGGGACCTCAGTGCTCCTCTGTCCCTCCCTGTGCCTGTCAAAGGTGATCTGTTTGGCTGGATCAGGACAGGCCAAGCCAATTAGTGAAGAACACATCAGGTGCTCCTGTGGGGGTTTCCAGCAGAGATGATTGCTGCGTGGATCAGCAAACTGAGGGCAGAAGACCTACCCTGACTGTGCATGGCACCTACATTTGTATAGACTTGTAGCCTGGATGAAAGAAAAGGGAAAATATAAAGAGGTTTGTGTGCATTTTTAAAAAAAAATCCCCATTCAGCTTGAGCAGGTGCGTCTTTTGCTATTGCCATCGCCTGTGAATATCGGACTGCAGCTCTTTCAGCATTTCAGTGCAGCTTGCACCAGTCCTGCTGCAGGAAGCTCCATGCCTTTGGTTTCAACTGGTGCTACATCCTGGATCTCTCTGTGTTTGGCTTCCAGCTTCACAACTGAGCAACACCTAAGTCCTGCAGCTCTCCAGGGTGTGGTTGACGTTGTGGACTCTCCTGCTCTGAGCTTGTGAGCCTTTCTAATAAATATTCTTGCATAATCAATTCTGTGTCTCTAGAAAGCCCCATCCAATACACCAGCTCTGTTCTGCTAACTAGTACTTACTACTTTCTCACACAACTCTTTCAATAGTCATTGACCATATTGCTATCCTTCTCCCTCCACTATTTACCATGCGTGTGCCACTGTGACAGAGATATTTATCAATTAAAAATTTATTTCTCTATTTTCAGCACCAACAACAATGCCTACTAAAGATATGGACTGAGGCATGAAAACCACAGACCCTTCATTTGATCTTAGTAGAGCTCTCTCTCTGAGTCCTCAAAGGGGAAACAGACCTCTTTGCATTTCCCCTTCGCAGAAGGGGTCTGTCTTCTATATGCAATGGGAAAGGGGATGTTACCGTGATCCCTGTAGTGGGTCCTGTTCTCCTGTGAGCTACTACAACACCAAACTGTTGAGAATAAAAACTTAAGAGAAGGAGTCCTGGGCAGCAAAGACAAAGGGACCTTCAGTTTGCCCCTATGTATTGGGTTCATAAGGAGTATTAGATGACTCAGAAGGTAGCAATAATCCTAAAGTGACAAGGATCTTATGCTTGGAGATGTCTCAGAGGGTGGCAGTGATCCTACGACAATGAGGATCTCAGGTTGATGAGCTTAAATTGATTAGCATGGCGAGATGAGCAAAACATTCTTACATCAATAGGTGGGATGAGTTAAGGTGATGAGGTAATTGCCTCTTCCCAGGTGAAACCTTTCTTTTTCGTATTATTACTTGGTTCTCAAAGAATCAGAATGTCTTCAGCTGTCGTGATTTTTCTCAAGTGTCATAGTATCACAGGGCTATGGAGGGCTCAGACAGCCCTAATTATAATTCAGTGGTGAAATTTCTTTCTCCAAAATTATGTAGAACAGATCCCAATATTCTGCTTTACAAAGCAATCTCCAAAACAATTCTGTGGGCATTCATCTCCCTTCTACTTTGTGAGAGGTTTTGGCTGCAGCCTGTGTCCTTTGTGCCCCACAGATCTTTCATAATCTGACTTAGAAACTTCCCAAACTTTCAAGCAAACCAAAACCTTGATGCCTTGCTAAAAAAGCCCAGGGTTTCTAAAGAGCAGGGTCCTCTTGAGACCACTAAATAGTAACAGGGTTTAATGCCTTTCACAGAGCCCTTTCTTGGCCCTGGGCCTGCACAGAGTGCTGTGTGCATAGTATATGCAGTGCTCATAACCGTGTCTTATCTCTGTTTAACAACTACACGTGTGGCTAGAGAAGGGAAATGGTATTTCTTAGTTTGCAAACCTAAAGTTCTCATAACCCAAGAAAATATTTGAGTGACTTGCTGGCTCCTGCAGTCCCCATGGAGAACTTTATCTGAAAACACAACACCTGTATCAATTATACACTCTCAAGGACTTAGGTCTCTTGAGTAAGTGCCAAATACCTGCCATGTACTTAATGTTAGAAAAATATTTATTAGAATCAATGGAAACCAAACCCAGATGATTCTGGAGTATGATATTTTGCTGAGAGTAGTCCACACAGGAAATGTATTAGATGATTTACTGAGTCTTGGAATGATAGCAATTATAGGAAATTTAGATAAATGCTAGTTCCTGACAAGATATACAAGAAAGAGATGTGGTTGCTTATTTTCAGCAAACAACAGGAACCACAAAAATCTATGTATTTTCATTAGCTCTGAAACATCAGTTCATCCCAATAAATTAGGAAGTAATATCTCCATGGAAATGGTCAGTATTTTAATGTTTTGTTGACATGGTAACCAAAAGTTTCTGAAAGAATAAGTTCACTCAAGGTATTCTGGTTAGATTTTAAATAGTTCTCAAAGATACAAGTGTTTGGAAGTGATTGGATTATGGGGACCTATACCTGACTTGCTGTTAGGATTAGGGTCAGGTTGGAAGAGGTGACCTGGAAGGATATGTCTGCTTTCCCAGTTCCTCCCTTCTCTCTATGCTTTGTGGACACCTTTCCATGAGTAGCTCTCTTCTATCATGCCCCCAGACATGGTGCTTCTGGCCAAGAGCCAGCCAACTATGGATTGAAATATTTACAAGCTGTGAGCTGAAATAAATTTTGCTCCTAAACTGTGAGTGTTGGGTATTTTGTTTCAGTGTTGAGAAAATGACTAAGACAGAGTTAGGTAACAGAAAAGTGCAATCTTGCCTGACCATGTGGTTCAAAGGCTTTGGAACTAATTTGTAGTAGAAGTCTAGAAAGATTTGAAGATGTCAGCTGGAGAGGTAGCCATAAAATGGTGTAAGTTGAGCTTAATAGGGGCTTCTCAGTGGTGATTAGAAGGCTACAATGTTGATAAAAGGGTAGATAGTAAAGGCCAAGCTCGGGATGTTTAAATTAGGAAGATAGACTCATTAGCCACTGGACCTGAGACCACGTGTTATGCTTAAACAGAAAATTGGTCCAGATTTTGTTAGGTCATGAGGCTTTGCAAGAGATTGAGATTAAAATTAACAGCCTAATCTGGAAGAAGAAAATTTTTTTTTTTTTGAGACAGGATCTCGCTTTGTAGTTCAGGCTGGCTCTGAGCTCACTATGTAGCCAGGCAAGCCTTGAACTCAGCAATCCTCCTGCCTCTGCCTCCCGAGTGGTGGGATTACAGGCGTGAGCCACCACGCCTGACACTGTGGTATGTGGTATTGATGGCTGGTGGGTGTGAGTCTCCACGACCAGCATTGTATGTGGTTACCAGGGATTGAACTCAGGACCTTGCGCTTGCCAGGCAGGAGCCGGAACCACTGAGCTAACCCTCCGGCCCAGGCAGAGGAAATTTTAAGACAGCCCATCATTGAGTCTACAGTGTAGGTTCTAGTGGCTTTTTGCCAGGTTTATAGTGAAAAATCAAGATCAAAAGGCCCACTTTAAAAGAGCTCACCTTTGCCAAAAAGAAAACACCTGCAAAGATGGACAGAGGACAAATTGGTTGCTGAGAATATTAGCATTAGAAAGAAGTCAAGTTCTTGGGACAAAGGTAGTAACAAAGATGGCTCGGGGTGTGTGAAGGGCCAGGAAAGTCCCAACCATGGCAAGGTCAAAATTGTAAAAGTGAAAGACTCTGTTTTGAGAACAGACCTTCAGAACCATGATCTAAAACAAGCAGCTAGAAAACTGATTCTCCATGATTCTGCTCCTAGTGCTCAGTCATTTGGGCACTTGGAGACCTCTGGGACCATGATACAAGGGAACTAGGGTTCTGCTCCACCTGGCTGCAGACCTTGGGGTCTTCTACACAGAGCCAGTTTTACAGACACTCAGAATATAAGGGTTGGGAAGGTCATGGAAACATCCACCCAGATTTCAGAGGAAGGCCTCGGAGATCAGGCAGTGTGCTTCTAGAAGAGCAAAATCAACCCCAAATAAAAGTCAAGAGGGCTACAAACATTGGCATTACCATAAGGGTAGGGCCACCTAAGCCCTTTGGAGTTTCCATCTCACAACAGCTTGCCCTGGGTTCTGTATAAGATGTAATGTTTTCCCTGCTGGGTTTCCATTTTGCTTTGATCTCATTC
The DNA here is from genome assembly GCA_004025085.1 of Thryonomys swinderianus. Classification (NCBI taxonomy): domain Eukaryota; kingdom Metazoa; phylum Chordata; class Mammalia; order Rodentia; family Thryonomyidae; genus Thryonomys; species Thryonomys swinderianus. The sequence goes on from PVIC010012636.1 coordinate 22,565, forward strand.
CTGTTTATCCATTTGTTCCACCCTTTGGGAATGGGAATATTTACCTTATGGCTTTGTATGTAGGCAGTATTTAATTTCTTTTAGATTTTTTTTTTTTTTTGTGAGACAGGGTCTTGCTTTGTAGTTCAGGCTGGCAGCCATGTCCCTGTGCTGTACTCCTGTCTGGAATTTGGCCAACTATGGAGAGAGATCTCTGAGCTAAAGTATGCTCCTCTTTAAGTTGTAGCTGCCATGTATTGTGTCTCACTGGGGAGAGAGTGACTAATACACCAAGGATCATGAATGAAATACATATTTGTTGCCACAGAATCTGTTCCGAACGTGGGTGACCAAGTGTTATGTGGCTGGTATATTTCATACTCGTGCCCTTGATAACATCTGTTGCACAAACCTGTTTTTGTCACACTGTAGCCACACCTTGCCTGTATGCTAGATCTCTGCTCCACATCCAGGCTTATTCGGAGTCTGAAATTCCAGAACCCAAAAATTACAAGTAAATACTAAGCTATAAATTTTAGTGTTAACTCCCCAATGAGTTCAGTGATTTCCATGCTGGCTATCTGGAACAGTGACTGGGCTTAAAGTGGTTTTTAAGTAAAAGCATCAGATCAGCTGAAATCATATTTCTAAGACCTATGTTCCATTTGTTCAGAAACAAATGTACTCAGCCTAAAAAAGGATTACGTGAGCTTCCATTTAATCCCTAATGATTTCATTGCAACACACGCTCTTTTTCATGTCCAGCCAGAGAGGGTGCCTCTCTGTAGGGCAAATATTTCTGCTGGTCATGGAGCTTAGGAAGACAGGGTCCCAGAGCTGCTTCTTGCCCTGAGATTGTAGGAGAACACAAGGTTTGTGCAAGAACTGTATCCCTCTTTTTTTGGGAGAGGGTCTTGCTCTGTATTTCAGGGTAGCCCTGAACTTACCATGTAGCTCATGCAAGCCTTGAACTCCCAGGAATCCTCCTGCCTCTGCCTCCTGAGTGCTGGGATGACGGGCATGAGCCACCACCCCTGGCATTGTGATATGTGGTACCAGGGATCAAACTTGGGACCTTGTACTTGCTAGGCAGGCACCAGAACCACTGAGCTAAATCCCCAGGTCTGGACTCCGTTTTCTATTCTGAGTCCACATGTTGCTACTGGGGTGACTACATCCACCTGTCGAAAGGAAACCTTTTACTCCCTGAGGCTTCCGTATGTAGTGAAGGTGTTTTGTACACCGTTCCAATGGATGGAATGTCCAGGTGTCTCAGTGCTGATGACCTGGCTGCATCCCAGGAAGTGCGAATGAAGTGATGTGTGTTACTAGGGCCAGGAAAGCGAGTTCTTCTATCGAAAACCTTCAGCGTAGTGAGAAAAGCACCTTGTCCATCAACTCCAAAGGACCTGACGTGGAGCTCTGATGCCTTATCATACAATTGTAAGAAAGAAACGATGGGACACAACCATTTTGAGTTTCGGTACAGTTGAGTGTGATCACCTCAGAGACTGAATCATTTCCATTTATAACCTCTTTTTTAAATCGACTGGTTGAAGAAGCAGTTTCAGAAGTTTAAATTTTCAGGGAGACTAGAAAAAAGGGTAACCCCTACATTCGGGCAGTCTTCTTGGCAAGTTCAAACTGCAAGGGGCAAACATTGCTGAGAGAGTGAATTCTTAAAACATCATGGACCCTCCGCACGATCAGCAGCATTCAAGTAACATTTATCTGTCCCCCTCTATCTTCGAGCAGTCCAGAACCCCCATGGACAAATCCAGGTCAGTGCTATTTTCCTGACGGTGACAGCCAGAAACACATTTGGTTGCTGCCTGTGGGCAGCACCACCGTGTCTACAGGCCCGCGGGGAGAAGGCGCCCTTTCTGCTGTGGGGTTCCGGGAAGGACAGCATGTCACCACACTGCTCAGCTTGCCCCCCGAGGAGCCAGCCTCAAACAACATTTCTTTCTCACAGCTGTTGAAAGGTGTTGCTCGGCAAAGGACAGATAGTGGTGTTTAATTAGCAACCCAGCCTCGGAAAACAGGCCACGTGAATGGCCCGGCCTGCTGCTGGCAATCGTGGCTCCCAGTGCTCCTCACTTCTTGTTCTGGGGTGCTTCCCTTCCCGAGGGAAGACACCGTGAGGAACATTCTCTAAACCAGAGTCGGGAAAGATGCTGTAGCTTTCGGCATGGCATGTTGGCTGAGGAATTTCAAAGTTGAATTCAACGTTTTTATGAACTCTGGGAATTATGTTGTTGTAATTTAATTTTTAAATGAAATAAAAAGAAACAACAACAAAAAAGCAGTCTAGGATGACCAGAGGTGCCTTTTATTAAACATCTTCTCCTTCAAAATATATTTTGATGCAAAGCCCAAAGAAAAATACACAAACATAAAACTTTCCTTGTCTCTAAATACACGGATGAGAACCTGTTTTAATTTGACAGGAGTTAGAGGGTTTATCCGCTACAGTGCGTGAAAGTTTGTTATAGTAAAACAAGGAGACAGAGAGTCAAGGCTCCATGGGATCCCACGAGGAAAAGGGAGATCAGGAAAAATCTAATCGGTCCAGCTACTTCTTCCAACTATGAACACACACTTAGCTTTTCACTCCTCAGATTCTTGGTTTGTAGGCTGCATAAGGACGCTGTGAGCGCTAACACCACAGCCCTCCTTTCACCTCAGATCTTATCTATGAGGCTGAAATAGGTGACAGAGGGGAGAGGAAAGACAATTACTTTCTCTGAGTGAAGTGGAGTTTTAGCCTTTGGTCTATTCGGCTTCAGGCAAAGCTTTGTTCCTAAACTAAATCTGAGAGCAGAATGATGACCGCAGAGTTGCTGGGAATCAACAGGAGATTAGAGGGAATCACAGGGCATCGTGAGTGGGAAAGCCTGGGTTTTATCCTCAGCTCTCCGCCAGCTGCCTGTGGACCTGAACAAGGCCTCCCCGGCCTGGCTCTTCATTTCTCATCTTGAACTGAAGCATCTTGGACAAACCAGCTCCTCATGATAAGCAACCTGCTGCTCAGGGAAGACAAAGGGAAGGCAAAGACACACTATGTCTTTCTCTCTTCTCCTCCAAGATGAAGGAACCGGGGAACTCATGTTAGGAAATATGGCCCCAGGGTTGGCACCTCTGCTACCACCCCTGGGTTCCATGGACTTCTTACCCCTGGCAAAGAAGCAAGAGGAAAGCTGGAGTTGACTCAAAGGGACATGTTCCCTCTCTCACGTACAGATACCCACGAGTTGTTAGTAAAATTAAATTCTGATCCGTGGTTATGAAATGCAATACGAGTGGTGATAAACAGGTGAAATACAATGATCATTTTGTGAGATTCCCCATTACCCCATTTTCCTGAAAAGACTGCATTATGGCTTATATCTGGATGGCCCTTCAAGGCCTCATGAGTTCAAAGGTGGATTTGGAGAAGGCAGTTGGATTATAGAGCTTATAGCTGACTTGTATTTAGGAGGTGGGGTCTGGTGAAGGGTCACTGGAATGTGATCCAGTAAGGTTTCCTTCCCTTCCTGGCTCCTCTCTCAATCTCTGGCTCTGCTTCCAGTGAGCCATGAAGCAAGCGGCTCTCCTCTGCCGTGCCCTCTGCTGGACCAATCAACTATGGACTGAAATCTCTACCTTAAGGGGAGGTATTGTGTCCCAACAGTGAGGGAAGTAACTAAGAGAGACTTGATGAATAGTAATAGGTTTAAATGGAACTTTCCACAGTATCACTAATGTACCATCATAATATCCAACATACTTTGAAGTCATTATAATGTGCCTGAGATTTTAGACTCCTTCAATTTTTTTTCTTAGTACCAAGGGTATGAATTTTAAGTGGGTAATATTATTGACTTCATTCCACAAATAGGGAGCAAGCTTCAGAAGACAGAAAGAATTGGGGGTTGCGCAGTCACTAATACGCAAACTGGTCCCTGACTGTGCCACAGCCAGTTCAGAGCCCTGCTCACACGCAGTGCATCTGGCTCTGTTTGTTGAAGAAAGGATGTACTGGTTCTTTCTCTCTGAAAACCAGGGCTGTGATGTGGGCCACCCGGGCAATCACTCAAATGAAATAGCATAATTAACACTTTGGAAGGAAATAGCAAACTTTATACAAGAAAGACTGATAAAACTATCAGGCATCCTTTCAAAATTTTCCATAACATTTCACCAAATTTGTAGAGTTAACTTCCATTCGTTTTCCATAATGTAGGAGAAAGAACAGTGGTGAAGGGGTTCAATGTTACCTGTGTTGCTTCCTCTCTGCCCTTTATATTTAGAATTCGGGATAATGTTTGTTCTATGTTCTGTCTATCCTCTCTGCCCTTAGGCATTTGAGTAGCCTCAGACCCAGATTCATCACAGATCTTCTTTGTGAGCCATTAATTCTTATCCCTCTGTGGATAATCCTCTTGGAAAATAATGCCCATGTCATACTGATCTGTCTCACCTTATAAAAGGGCAAATGCAGTAATTACAGCCTCAGACTCAGCCCTGTGTACCTATTCATACTGCTTACTGTACAAGTAACACAAGAGGATTTAAATAAAGTGAAAGAATGAAGGATTTACAATTCTTTGGATCCTCAAATTTGTTGTGGTCAACATAATGACTCAAAGCAAAGTCATTATGAGGAAATTATAACGGTAAAATATTTCATGTTTTTCTTAAAAAACCTAGAAATGGAATTACAATGAATTCTGTGGGTACATCAGGTGCCACTAACATGAAAACCAAATTATGTACCACAGACAAGAAAATGAAAGGGAACAAGATTTGAATTCACAGCATACTAATTCTAAAGAGAAAGTGGGATAAAATAGGAAAAACAACATAGATCTGATCTGACTTTTAAAAATCCTAAACCAAGTTGGGACATTTAGCTCAGAGGTTCTGTCACCTGCCTCGCAAGAGTGAGGTTCTGAGCTTACTTTTACTGAGGTTTTTGATCCTCAGTACATCAAGCACAAGGTCCCAAGTTCGATCTCCAGCACCACAAAAAAGAAAGAAAAATGCTAAACTGAAAAGCTAGTAGTTTGTGTCCTGTTGAAGAATTTTAATCTTACAAACTTTAACTTCTCCATCTTTAACCTTCAGAAATGTATAGACATAACAGATCCTAGCTATAAAGCAATGGGTAATTACCTTACAACTCCCATACTTTCCTTGTACCTGTTGAAAATAACTCTGCTATTGTGAAAGGCTGTGGAATGGTATAACCCACCCTGGTACATTTTCATCTTCTGGCAAGACTGGCAGCATGGTGGCCCTCAGCTAGTGAGTTTGTCTGCTTTGAGCCAACGTGCATGTGACATGTCCCTTGAAATAAATGGCATGGCTTCTCTCACGTGTAGCTATTAAAGAAAATTCCATACTTCCAAACCATGTAAATTTCTAAGTCGTCAACCCTGTGGTCTTTCTCCTCTATGAGGATAAATACTTCTGAGAAGACATTACAGTTTCTATGAGTAAATCAAAGTGAGAAATGTGTGGGCAAGTGGGTGAGCTAAAATGGAGCCATGGGGTGAGGCAGACGGACCAAGAAGATGAGCCTCCCACGAGGGCTGTCTCAGAACAGGCCGTGCAGAGCGGACAGGAAAGGCAGCCTCTCACCTGCAGCGCCATTCCTACACCAGCACATTCTTCCTCTTTTCCTTGTCTTCCTTTATCTTGTCTTCTTTACTGACTACCTTCTTTACAAGGATCATAAGTGATTCATTTGTTTCCCTTAATTTTTCACTTTCTAACAGCCCTTCAAGTCTTGACCTTGTCCTGCTGAACAGACTTCTGTACTCATGAAATAATTACTTGTAGCTTTTCATGAAGAACCTTTCGCTTCTGACAGCACAGAGGGAGAGAAAAGGCCCTTAATGACCATCACGTGCTTTCTCACCATGTCCCTGTCTGCTGTCAGAGTATGAAAACTTTCCTTTTCCATTTCCTCTCCACCCCAAAACACTGCATCATTCTATGAGAAGTGAGCATCCTCCCTAACCCACACAAACCCTGGGAAATTTTCCTAATATCATAAAATAATTATCCCTCAATACATCAGTTTAGTATTTATCCTTTCATATTTCTATCAAAGTTTTAAAAAGAGTATCCTTTGTTGCTAAAAGCATGTCTGTTTTCTAGATCACATCTGTTATCTGCTGCAGGATTGGCTCCCTTTTGCTACCTTGATGCACTCATCCAATTATTTCTATCTTGTTTCCCCTTTTTATTACTACAGCATTGTTTAACCTTTAACCTCCCACAAGCACACCCAATCCCTAAACGTCATTATTTCTCTTTCTGGCTTCCAGCATGTATGGTCTATATCTACATTCATGGCTTGTATTTTTAAAAATCTATTTCATAATTTATTGGCACTTTACTTTCCAAAGAAGTTTCTAAGGCCAAAATGGATCTCTTTATAATTTTGTAAAATTTATTTTTACAAGTATAAAGTATGTAATTAATACAAACATGATGGGACTATATGTCCATCACACATCTCAATTTTTTCACCTTCTCCTTCCTTCCCCGCATTCCCTCCCTCCATCTTCAAGTCTCTATTAGTCATTGAGTCCCATATGTTCTGGCATGTCACATTGGCATTATTATTTGACTCTAGAAACTGCACTAGTGTTGATGGCACATAGACAGAGCAGATATTGACATACAGAAATGACCAATTAATCACAATAACTTTGCCAATGGCAAAGAAATAAAAAAAAGAGTCAAAGACAAATTGAATGTTGACCTATCATAAGAAGAAACAAAAGCTACCAAAGTATCACTATTAACAAAAAAAGGTTTGCAGCAATAATATAGACACAAAAGCCAACCAAGATTTTTAAATTGAATTTACTGATATACATTGTGATCACATTCAACATTGAGAATTTGAACCTGTACATGATGTATCTTGATTCTCATTTTTTTCCATTTCCCTGCCTTCCCCATAATCCCTAACATTATGTATATAAGCTTTGTTTCCATTTTTTGTTGTCATTTTTAAGAGGCTGAAGGTATAAATGAGGTTCAGAAGGTATAACCAAGAATGAAATACAACAACTATACCACCATAAAGGGAATTCCATAATCACAGTATAAATAGTCTAAAAATTAATAAAGCTTATCATAAAAGTGCAAGGGGCAAGAAAGAAAAATTAAAGAGTAAAATTTGAAAAATAAAGAAAATGAAGATGAGAAAAAAGAGGTAAGAAAAGGGAGATGATCCGATTAATGAGTAAGAGAATATAGAATTAGCATTAACAGAAAGGATCAAATGAGAAAAAGAAAAGAAAAATTAGACCAAAAGAAAAACAGAAGTAAAGAAAGAAAATAAAAAAACCCAACTGCTCCCCGCCCCCAAAGGGAAATTGAGGTGAGTCAAACAACAATAACAACACAACAACAACACAAACCTTTGGCTCTTTTTGAAAAAGTGCTTTTTCCCAAAGCCAACTGTGTTGGAATCCACCAGATCTAAGGGAGAGAAGTGTCACTGCTGAGTCCTATTTTGTTTCCACCTTTATGCCAGCTCCTGCCGACGTTCCTGTTGGACAGGATCATTCATCTGAGTGGGTCCTGTTCTAGTGGTTGTATTCCTTCCAACAGATCCTGCTGGTGTGCCCCTCAGTGCACCCCAAGTCATGCGCATCTGCACTAGCTTTATGGCTTGGTGGGTTCCTGAGATGATCTCCTGGTCCACAGATACCAGTTGTGTTTTCTTATGACTTCTCCCAATTTTTGCCTAATTCCTTTATCACCACCAACAAATGCGAACATTCTGTACTTTCCCTTGTCTTTAAATAACTGGTTTTATCAGGCTAAAATTATATATCCGAATCTTGTCCAAGACAAACTTCTCTTTCTTGAAACTATTGTTCCCTCAATTGCATCAGTGTCTTCCTAATCAAATAATTGCTAGTCATACCGAAAACTTTGCTATCTATGTGAGGGGCAATTAACTTCTGGGAAAAAATAGAATTGTATTTCTTTTTAACTTGAAATATTCAGATAAGTGCACAATTAATGTGAAGCATTTCTTATTCAAATTTGGATTTAGTTACTCAGATTTAATTATGAAAATTGCCACATGTAAGCAACATTAGTATTCATTCAACTCTCTTCGTAAGACGTTTATGGTATAGCAATGTGATTATAATAACTATAATAACAGTGATTGAGTAAACAGAAAACAAAGCATGAAATGAGATGATAAATAGTAAATACTTTGATAAATCTAAGAATCAACAGGGCTGCATTTAAATACAAAAGACCACATAATTTTAAAGGCTGAAGAAAAGTCAGTTCTGTAGGATGTCTTGAGTCTTTGCTCCGCCTGACTTTCTGAGTCCTTTAATAGAAAAGAGTCCTTGACTTCATGGTTCTCAGTGCCAAAGTAGAGCATTTATTTCATTGACATTGACACATCCTCAATATTTTATAAGTCTCCAAGATTTGAAGTAAGTCAAATGTAGGACAGCATGGCCTTCTAATGTCATGTGGAACATTTTTAAGGCCAAACTGAAGCTTAGTTACTATTGTTTATGTTTACTGTACCTTTATTCAACTTGCTCTTGAACAAGAGTAAGGCATATACCTTTGTGTGCACTGAGGCCAGTTAAGTAAAACCTACTTGCCACTTAATTAAATAGGTTTCCATGAAGCAACATGGCTATAAACCAACGCAAAGAGAGTCTGACTAAGACCCGCAGCAGCTCCCTGAGCTGGCACCAGGTCTCCTGCTCTGCTGTGCTCACCAATCTCTACCCCTGACCGCCTTACAAACTTCACCGAAGAAGCTGGTGACGGAGCTGGGGGACAGGTGACGCTTGGTGCCCGGAGGGATAGTGGCCCAGCAGTGAATCTGAGCAGGAAACGGAGGTTTGAAGGTGAATCCCTTGAGAGGGAGCAGACTGTTATTCCAGAAAATCAAAATGGCTTGCATGAGTCATCTGCGCAATTGTATTGTTTCCCGAGCACATACTGAGTGGGAGAAAATGGGGGGGGTACATCGTCTCTCACAGTGTGGGGGCAGAATATGCCCCTTGGGGACAGGACCGCACAGACCTGAGGGGGGGGAGCTGCGAGGAAGCAAATGGAAGAAAAGCCCTGAGCCCTCTCTCTGCACACACGCGGGACGCACGGTGGTGAAGGCTCCCCTCCCCTGCCCTCCCACGGGACAGAAGTCCACGCCGGGGATGACTTCAGAACTCGCCCACCTGGGCCCGGCCCACAGGAGCCCACACAGCGGGCCTCATGGCTGAGCCCGAAGCCGCCAGCCCCGCCCTCCCTGTGGCCTGCCCGGGAACCCAGTCCTGAGCTCCTGCCCTCAGCCTTGACCGCTCTCCCTTTGCTGTGATGCCCCGAAGCCCGCTCTTAACCAAACCCTGGCGCTGCCCCTGTCAGGCTGCTCCTGCGTGTCACATACTCCGTGCCTGTTAGTAAACTTCCGTTTGTTTGTTTTTCTTCAGTTTCTTTTTTTGTTCCAGTCCGATTGACCAGGCCCTCACCAAAGAACCCAGAAGGGTAGGAGGAAAAATAATTTATAACTCTTCAATAATTCTAAATACTTGTGATGAAAATAAGATATATTAGTTTTAGGGCAATCAGTGTTCCATAATTACTTCTAATGATTCCCAATAATTTTCAAATAAAATTTCAATTGTAGTTTCCATTTATTATTCCACAATATACCCAAATTATTTTGGAGATAACAAAACCTCAGTATCTTTCTTTCTTTCTCTCTTTCTTTCTTTCTTTCTTTCTTTCTTTCTTTCTTTCTTTCTTTCTTTCTTTCTTTCTTTCTTTCTTTCTTTTTTTTTTTTGAGACAGGGTCTCGCTTTGTAGTTCAGGCTGGCTCTGAGCTCACTATGTAGCCCAGGCAAGCCTCGAACTCAGCAATCCTCCTGTCTCTGCCTCCCGAGTGCTGGGATGACAGGCGTGAGCCACCACGCCCGGCACTGTGGAATGTGGTGCTGATTGGTGGTTGATTGCTGGTGGGCATGAGTCACCACGTCCAGCATTGTACGTGGTCACCGGGATCAAACTCATGACCTTGCGCTTGTGAGGCAGGCGCTGGAACCACTGAGCTAAATCTCCAGCCCCTCAGTATCTTTCTTATATGCTCTGGATATGATTCTTAAAATACCACGTTTGAGGTTACTTATAATTTTTGATACGGCAGTGATTTTTTTCTATTAGAATAACTTGGTCAAAAACGCAGTGTAATCCTGGCATTCTCAAACCGAGTGCCGTTTTTGGAGGGCCGGGGCCTCTTCCGCCCTGTCAGGGAGGGTCACATTCCCGTGCATGACCAGGATTATGCATCGCACGCAGGTGCAGTGAGGAAGAGAGGCCGGGCGAGTCCTCGGCCTTCACGCTCAGCACGGTTGTCTGCCCAGAAGCCAGAGTTTCGGCCGCAGTTACCTTTAACTCTGCAAAAGCCTCCTTAGAAACGTCAGGAACACAGCTCCCCCTTTCTTGGGGTCCTGAGTGTGGTGACTCCCTCCCCTGGGAACCACAGGGAAGCCTGAGGACTCTCTTTCCAAGAAAGCGGCCACATACAACACCAAGAGCCAAGCCCTAGCTGTTTTCTAGATACTTGTGAGAAACTGTACGGAGAAAGGGGAAGAAAACACACGGGGAATTTTCTGGTGTTTGTTTCCCTTAGGAATACAATCATGTCTTTGAAGGGAAAAGACTTTGAAATTGTTCTAAATGTTTCTTTTGCATCCCACCACGGACAGTGGGGTGCAGATCTGTTTTTCACTTGTCTTCGGGCTCAGGACAGCCCCTGATGTGTTTCCCAGTTGGTTGGTCTGCTTGTGCTTTCATCTTTTCCTGTGTAAATTAGTCAGTGTCCTGACTAAGGGAGGAGGAGATTTCTCTGGAACTTGACTGAGATTTTCAAGGAGGGAACATGGACACTTCGGTGTCACGGTGGCCGAGCAGTGGCCCTCGCCATCCAGGTGCCGCAGGAAGTCCTCACGGGTCTCCTGCGCTGGGAAGAGGCTTCCCTCTCCATCTTCCGAGGGAGCCGCTGGCTTCCGGCTCTGCTCTCCTGCCTGGGACATAGGTGGAGGCCAGGGGCCCGGAAAGCAGCCAAAGGCTGACTGCTCGTTTCTACTGGGGTGGGTGTCGTTTCATTTCAACACATCCTTTAAAGCAAAGAATAACACGGCGCCAAATCAGAACAAAGGCCGAGAAATACTAGTTTCAGGACCTTCTTATTTTATCTGAGCCAGAAACGACGAAGGGGAGGCGCATAGATGTGAAGCGGCTGCATCAGGATGCGTCGCAGGACGACACAGGTGTGAGGCATGGCCTCTGCGGTCGCCACCCTCACTGTGTGAAGAGGGCAGGGCCGGGAGCCGTCAGTGCGCGTCACGAAAGGTGGAAGCGGTCACGCCGATGGCCCAGACTCTCTCCAAGGGGCGCGAGGGGCCTATGTGACCCTTTCATTGGATGTGAGATGCGGGAGGCCAGCAAGTGTGGGTCTGAACATGCAATGTCAGCACGATGGAATTTGCAAGAATAAAAACAGGTTACAAAAAGAATGGTTGTTGGGTTTTTTTTTTTTTGGTTATTATACATTTTAATTACCTTATATAGTTGAAGATTTTTCCAACTAAATTTCAAAAGAGCTGTTTGAATAAACTTTTAATTTTTCTTCACAATGTTGGTCACAAATACTTCTGAAATGAGCGTTGATTTCCTGTCTTGCAACACAAATAAACCGGGTAAGATTTTCTAGGTGGCTGAAGTTCTCTGTTTAAAGGGGCAGTTTTAATACAGTGCTGGATAAACTAGCACTTCAGCTAGTGCAGCTGAGGTAGGCAAGGCCATGACCTCAAACTAAACAGGGCAGGTGTGTGTGTTCTGCTGCTGTAACAATATTTCCCCCTTTCAGCCTTCGGTTCATGTTGGACGGTGTGCCCTTATGGCAAAGCTGTCATGAGGTCAGGAATTATGCTGTTCCGCAAGAAATAAAATAAGAAGGTCCTGAAACTTCTTCCCAAGTTTTTATCTTTCATCCCACATAGATCTTTTCTTTCTTTAATTCAGCCTGGTTTTACATCTGCAATCTGTAATAAGTGATATTCTACATAAGTGACTCTGAAATGTATGAGTCATTATTATTTCTATTTTTAAAAGCTGACTGAGCAGATACTGTGAAATAGGAAGAAAATGTTCAAATGGGAAGAGGGGGAGGAAGAAAGGAAGCAAGGGGAAAGAAAGGGATGAGAAAAGAAACAATGGAACCAAAGCGTTTGTAAATAAGGTGGGGAGGAAGGCAGGGAAAAAAGGAATCAAGATATATCAAGTACAGATACGAGTTTCTTATGATAAATATGACCATTCAGTATACCTAAAATGTACCAGTACACTTAATTAACTTTAAAAAACTGTCTTACGCACTGTATTTGCACCAGTACCTATGGCTATGACAGAGGGTGCCAACCTGTGACACGCATACCACAGCGGGCTGTTGGTGTTATTGAAAGCTCACCATCACTGGCCTATGACAAATTAAATCTCTCTTATTCAACTAAAACACCTGCAGACAGATCAAATTATCTTTTATCAGAACATAACTGTTTCATCTGCTATTTAGTAGTTCCCATAAATATTTACTGTACGAATGCACACCATGCTGATATTTTTCATAAACAGCCTTCGCCATATAAACACACATGTTAAACACGTGTGGGCAGAAGCACCTAGGCAATAATCCTAAGAATTCTTTGTTGTTGTATGGCGTTTATATGAAGTAGAACGTAACTAGGACTTTCTGCATTGAATTCCGTCTTGACAAAGATGAGCCTTTCCTCCGTCTTTCTGCCCTTTTTTTCTGAATGTCTGCTTGCTAAGCGGCTTTGCCATCCTAACCTTTCCTTCCTCAGATTTTTTTTCACCAAGTTTTTCCTCGCGGTTGAAATTAGAACATCCCCACCAACCACCGTAAGATGGGGCTGCTGTTTGAAAACAGACTGTAAATATTCCACGCGGTAACTTGGGGGAGGGGACAGTTCATCCCTTGGGCCCAGGCGTCCTGATCAACCCCGAGCAGGGCGCCCACAGTGGCCACACCCCGATGGGGGTGGTGCTCGTTGGGTCATCAAAGGGAAGCAGCTGGTGACAGCCCATCTCGCGTGCCCTGGTCCACACCCACCACACGGCGGCATTGATCCTCCTTTGGGACCACCGGTGTAACCTCCTCGTGCTGAAGACTCACTTTCTGGTGAATCTCTGAAAAGAAAATCATAATTATATTCAATCACTAGTGGGTACTTGAGAAATGTCACAGCTTGTAGGTTCCTATGTTACAAGAATCAACACATAGTTGTCCTGTGTATTTAACTGGGCAGATACCAACTGAGTTTATAAAAAGTCCATAAGAAATGTTCCTTAGGGCCAGGGATGCAGGTCAGTGGCACCACAACTCCTTGGCAAGCTGAAGGTCTTGAGTTCGATCCCTGGTACTGCCAAAAAAATGAACCATTCCTCAGAGTTAGAAAGAATATATATATATATATATATATATATATATATATATATATATATATATATATATATATCCCTATATTTAGAAATATAGAAACGTCAATTATTTTTTTCCCGGTCCCTTATTAAAGAAAACAGATTTACTGGTATGTAGGAAATTATCATACATATATACTGAATTCATGATATGCAAATATTTGATCAGGATTTTAAGAGGCTGTGTGTTCACTGCTAACAGCCTGCACTGTAATCTAGAAGGTAAGGACTCAGGACTGCAGCTGTATTCACCCCACCCGGACCCCATTCATTGTGACATAAATATTCACCAGCATCTTGACCCCTTGACCAGCAAACCCATTTACCTTACTTTGCTTTGGTGGCTCTTTAATCTCCACTCAAATGTATTCTTTCTAGATAAATGAATGCTGTTACACTCTCTCTCAACCGAGCACCACATCCGTGCTCTGTTGTGCAGCTCGGCTGATCCCGGGACATGCTGGGCTCTGTCTTCTCCTGCAAAGTGTGCAGATCGTTTACCCAGACACTGTCGAAAACAGGGTTCATCAAATCCATTCTTCTCATGGTTCATCAACCCTTAAGCATTTACCCAATGTCTCTCTCACTTATGCAAAACCTAGACGGTCTGCACCAGCCTGCGTGACCCAGCACCCTCTGCTGCCGTCCCTGAGACAGACACTACCTGCTGGGGCTGGCTCTTCTCTCGGCCTCTCCATATTTCACACCCAACTAGGAACATGGGACAACAGTATCCATCTTCTTTCCTTCTGAGCGAAACATCCTGTCCATCCTCAGGGTCCTGCTTCAAAAGCAACTTGAGTTTTAAATTTTTTTTTTTTCTTTTGAGACAGGGTCTCGCTTTGGAGTTCAGGCTGGCCCTGAGCTCACTATGGTGCCCAGGCAAGCTACCGTGAACTCAGCAATCCTCCTGACTCTGCCTCCCAAGTGCTGGGATTACAGGCGTGAGCCACCACACCCGGCACTGTGGTATGTGGTGTTGATTGTTGGTGGGCGTGTCTCCACGCCCAGCATTATATGTGGTTACCGGGGATCGAACTCAGGACCTTGCACTTGCGAGGCAGGCACTGGAACCACTGAGCTAACCCTCCGGCCCCTTGAGTTTTTTTAAATTTTAAAAAGTACATCTTGGGCCAGGGATTTAGCTCAGTGGTGTCAGACCTGCTTTGCTCTCTCTCTCTCTCTCTCTCTCTCTCTCTCTCTCTCTCTCTCTCTCTCTCTCTCTCTCTGTCTTGAGTCTACAGCCATCCCACCCTGAACTCGTCCAATCTCTCTGTCTTGATATATAAGAATTTTGAATTTGAAGCAAATTTAATTATTCTTTCAAACCAAGGCTTCATTTTATTTTATTATTTAGGTAAAATATTCACCATGTAGAAAAACTAGAAATGTTAGCAAACAAGAAAGAGAAATCTAAGGTCATCCTAAATTTTACCCTGGAGAGGCATTTCTTTTTAACTCTTTGGGGGGTATTTTTCAACCATTGTATGTGTGTGTGTGGGGGTATCTATGTGCATGCCCACGTGTATAACATGCAGTTGGCTCTCTGTATCAGTGAACTTGAATAAGTATGGATAGAAATTAGTTGGGAAAAATTCTCATTTGTCTTGAAGAGAAACAAAGATTTATTTCTTGTATTCCTGTACTATATGATACATTGTAGCACCCACAGATTCTACTTTTACATGGTAACAGCTATTCAATAATCTAGAGTGATTGAAAATATACAAGATGTACACAGTTTATATTCCAAACTATACCATTTTATAAAAGGGATACGAGGATGCACAGATTGTGGTATTTGTGGGAACTCCTGGAACCAATTCTGTAGAGGCTGAGGGACAGCTGTGTGTATATAAAATAGCTTCTCTTTCAAACGTGGGAATATATGCACACATATATGTATATATACTCCCAGCTCAGCCACCACTAGTTGTAAGTCAAGTTACTTAATTTATCTTCACTTCTTTATCTACAAAATAAACATTAAGAATAGTCCTGATCATGGCTCATGCCTGTAATCCCAGCATTTGGGAGGCAGAGGCAGGAGGATTGCTGAGTTCAAGGCTTGCCTGGTCTACATAGTGAGCTCAGTGCCAGCCTGAACGACAAAGCAAGACCCTGTCTCAAAAAAAAAAAAAAAAAAAAAAAGAATAGTCCTGATCAGACATGCTTATTTTAAAGATTAAGTGTGTCGATGCCCATGAAGTTCTTAAATTGTGCTCTACAATGCTGATTGCTGTTACACTACGCTTCATTAAATCATCTTTATTCTTTGTCATTACATAAGCTATAGCATGTTAACTGTTCATTGTGTGGGTAATGAGCTTCCTGCACAGGGAGGACAGTTTGCTTGACAATGATACAGGCCCCAGCAGGGCCACTCCCGGCCCTGTGGATTTCCACTGTCCACGGGGCAGGGAACAGACAACAGGGCTGCCCGGTGGTCCTACACGTGCCCAAAATCTCACAGGTCTCAGGCTGTAGAGCCAAATGTGAATCCAGCTATTTCTGACTCCAAAAGTTCTTGCCTCAACTCTGTACCTTTTCATGTGGTGATTCCTTCATACCCACAGGAAGGGACCAGAAATCTCTAGAAGTCACAAGGCTTCCACAGGTCATTATAGCAGCATCTTTCTCTGACGATTCGGTCTATTACAGAGCAACCTCAGACCGAGTGCAGCCTCCTGATGTGCAAAGCATGACTCCATTCCTGGGGTGTGCATGCCTCTATGCTCTGTCTTGGTTTCCCGGGCACACCTGCGCCAGGAGCCCCTCTGGGCCCATCTGCATTCAGCACACCTGCTTTCCTCCTAAAAGAAATCCACCTCTTTTCATTTGGGTTTTACAAACTGCTTCGGTAACAGGAGCGCGATACGGAGACCTCGGGTTCTTCTCCGACGGTTGGGAGGGATGAGAGTATCTGTCAGATGTGAGCCCCAGGGGCTCTCCCGGGGCCACCACATCTCTAGCAGCACAGGGAAGAGCAGGGATCCTGCAAGATGTAGCAGAGATTTGTTTACAAGCCAAGACAGAAGGCCATGTTTTCCCTTTAGAATGGGAAAGAATCCTTGGCAATCTTCCTTGTTGAAATACGGACTGTGCCATCCTTTCCACAGTGAGTCTCGCCCGCTGCTGTCCAGGGCTGATCTTGTCAGAGCTACCTGCTTCCAATTGATCGGCTCCTTGATGAAAACTGTGTGTTGATCGACAGTAGGTATTTTCCTGTTTTTATGTTCAGACAGGAAGCTTCAAATCAATTTTGGAAAATCATAGCCACATTTCACACACACACAC
>PVIC010012637.1:0-25581 GCA_004025085.1 Thryonomys swinderianus
TGTTTCAGAAAAGCAACTCTTAATTTTGTTGATCTTTTCCTGTTACTTTTTAGTCTTTATTTACTTCTCTAATTTTTATCACTTCTTTCCTCTTAGTAATCACAGGAATAATTGATAGGTATAAGCTGTTATGTAAGGGTTGGTGATTCATATAAGTATAAAGATTAAAAAAATTTCAATGGTGCTGGGCGTGGTGGCTCATGCCTGTAATCCCAGCACTCGGGAGGCAGAGGCAGGAGGATTGCTGAGTTCGAAGCTTGCCTGGGCTACATAGTGAGCTCAGAGCCAGCCTGAACTACAAAGCGAGACCCTGTCTCAAAAAAAAAAAATTTCAATGACGATCAAAGTTTACATTAAGTTAGTAGGGTTAAAAAGCCCAGCACATTGTTAGACACAGAGAGACAGTGCTGGGCAGGTAGCTTCATGCTTGTTCACATGTGTACACTCATGTGCTCAGGGAAAATGTGCATGAATTGCATCCCTTATAGAGTGCAGCACACAAAAAAATCTATCATTGTATTCTTCCCAAGAAGAAAGAACAGGATGAAAACAAATACAGTAGTGGTCACGTAAAAGCACATATGCTAAGGAAAGTAAAATACAGCAATATATACTCTTATTTGGAAAAATTTCTGTGCACTTAAGCCATTAAAATGACAAATATTTTGCATCTTTCCAATTATAGTTAAGTAGTAGCAATACTTTTGCTTGCCAACTCTTCTGGTTACCTGACGTGCCTACAGTTGAACTTTAATACTATTCTGTATGTTAGAAAACATATTTTTGTGGTAATAGGAGTTGGACCCAGGGCCTTTGCACTGAACTACATCCACAGCCATTTTTACTTTTTATTTTGAGAAAGAGTCTTGATTAATCATTAGGATGCACAGGCTGAGTTTGAACTCAAGATCCTCCTGCCTCTTTTTCCCAGAACGTTGGGATCACAGGCCTGTGGTGCCATATCCAGCACATATTCTGCTATTCTTTACTACTTGTGGTAGGGAAGTTGATTCTTTTAGATGCAACAAAACAAAATGAATTGGAATGGATATGGAACATCTTTCCAGAAGGATACATTTCTAAGAATTTAAGTAGAACAAAAACAGTGAAAAGATGAAAAGATGGATGGAATCAAGGTAATGACATTTCTTTGTCTAAATTTAGATGAGAGAGGGGGAGGGAAGAGAGAAAATACGAGAATTGTGGTCAAATTCAAAAGAAGTTGAATCTAGTCTGTAAAAGAGTATTATAATAATAGAAGATAAAGGCCTATAGAAGATAGTTATACAAAGAAAGGTAGAAAAAGTAAAGTCTGCTTAATGGAGGGGTGTTAACACATGTGAGTATTCTACTTTTTCTGAAAACAAATCTGTATTACTGGCGATAGGTCATATTGTTGCTAGAGAAGGTAAGCAGAAAAGCAGGAGGTCAAATGACCTAGGAAAGGTAGTTACTATCATCAGATAAGAAAGGTTTGACCAGTAGCCGTGACCCCCAGATGATAATTAGAGCGAAACAGACTCACAGTTCATTGGTATCAGTGACTAGGGTGGAAGGAAATGAACAAATGATCGCGTCTTGATGAGGAGAACCCAAGTATGAACTCTAGGCATTAAATGCCAGGAGGCAATACTTTCACATGACCCTGGTAATCCGCGTAAGATACTTTAAGAATTCCCAGCAAGGAATACAGTAGCTCCTCCCGTTCCCAAGGAGTATGTTCCAGATATTATGGTGGGTTCTTGAAAATGTAGATAGTACTCCACCTTATCTATAATGTTTACTCCCTATATATACATAAGATGAAATTGACTTCATAAATGAGGCAAGTTAACAACAACAATAAAACAGAACAATCATAACATTATACTGAGACAGTGTGAAATCAGAGATGGCTAAGTGACCCTGAGCAGGCGGCATATGGAGAATCGAGATGCCGGACAAAGGGGTGATTCGTATCATGGTAGGAATGAGTGGCAGCGCAAACTTCCATCACGCTACTACTCCGTTGCTGTGCAACTTAAAGACTGTTTATTGCTGGAGTGTTTCGTTTGCCATTGTTGGATCCGAGCTGACTGTGGACACTGTGACCACAAAGATAAAACCAGGGATGTAGACTGTGATGAACTAATGAAGTAGGATGTATACTGCTGGCCAAATCAGTTGTGAGGAATTGTAAAAGTAAGAGTAATTCGGTGTGCGTTGCTTTAACTGAAAGCTAATTGGAGGTCACTTGTCCCTGACTAGGCTCTACACCTGTTCAGACACCCAGATCTACGTCCTGAACAAAATACAGTTGGTTCATAGTCCACATCCTTCAACTATGGCTATTGTGAAGATGTTATTTGCTTTTCTTTTGGAGATGGTAATGTTTTTGGCCCCTAGGAAGGTCTAAAAAATTCTCTGGAATGTTAAGCATATAATCCAGAAAGCTAACAGGAAAAATAGGAGTCAAGAGAAAGATAAAAGAAAAATTAAAATTCATTATATTAGCACATTTACAGCTGAAAATACTGATTACTTTTGTATTTATGAATATAAAATGAGAGTTTTATAGACCTGCAGGTTATTAAAAATGGAAAAGCTGCATCTATCAGAATTTTTATTTCAACTGAATGTTTTGAATCACTTGATCAATAAGCTTGTTATAAATATTTGGAAAATTTAGTTACATCTTGAAGTTTTGATTGTTGCTTGGGTAAACAGGCAAGTAGTCATGGCTATTTGGGAAATGTTCGTACTTTACTTACACATATGTATATTGTTTAATTCGTAAAACTAAAATAGGAGCATTATAGTACACAGAGAAATAAATGTGAGTTTTGGATCTTTCAAAGCTTCTTTTATAGAAGACAAACACCCTAAATTCATAGCGTGAATCACCCTCAACAGCCCACAGGGCTGGAGCTGTTCTGAGGTGGGTTCACTCGCTCAGTCTTTTTCCTCTCTGCATTACAGCTGAAGCTTCTTCCGGTACCACACGCGACAGCATTCAATGCTTTTACGGTGGCAGATCCAGGCTTAGAAACTAAAAAATGCCACGGCGAAGTGGCAATTACTTGCAAACTTTATGTGGCAGAATTACATGACTGAAAAAGCCCGTTGAGGTATCATTTCCTCTATTAAAAGACTATCGGAACACTGGGTACTGAAGTGTGTGATCTCTTTGCAGGGGGCGTGAACGAGCCCTGGGCTCCAGGGGCTGCGTCCTCTGGCCTTGTCCGAGCGCAGGGCTCGGCCCCGAGGCGGGCTGACCCCTAGGCGAGGACCCGGGCGGGACGCGCATCCCGGGCAGGGGCGGCGGCTGCCGCCTTCTGACGACTTCGCCTCCCGCCTCTCCCGGGCCGGCTCCCACTGCGGGGTGACCCAGGGCCCCCGACGCGGTGCGGCCCGCTCCGGGCTCCCCTGCACCTTCCTCCCTCCCGTCTCCGTGTGCAGCGCCCCAAAAGGGCTGCGCGTGGACGCCCTGCCCGCGTCAGGGACCACATCTGACTTGATTCAGAAGCGAGCACAAGAAACTCCTGGGAGGCAAAGACTCCGCTTCCCTGCCCTCCTCTGGCCCTTCGGTACCTCCCTGGGGCGCTGCCCCCACCGCCCAGCCCCTGCCCGCTGCCCGGGGTGGCCCCCTACTTGTCGATGTCCTCCATCGGGCGCTCTCGGCTCGCACCTTCCCGCCACCTGCTTCCGCGTCGCGCCCGGAGACTCCTGCGGCCCCGGCTTTCAAGTCGATACGGACCGGGGACGGCACATGTGCTGTTCCGTAGGGAGATTCTATTTTCTTCTTAAAGAAGATGAGTGTATTTAACTCTAACGGGTTCTAAGATCGTAAGAACCAGTTTAGATCATGAAATGAATGGAAGTTTAATGAAAAGTTCAGAAATGAGTGCTGATAAGTTCATTTTGGCACTTGGAAAACCCATTTGCGTTCTTTCAGAATTTCTGCACATACCACACAGGCAGGAGGCTGGCCAATTAGTAAAAATTAAATAGATATTTCTGCTAAAAAAGTGTCTTATGAGATCTTTTATCTTGTGCGAATTAAAAGGTATTTTGAAAAACACTGATATTTAATAACACAACTTACATCCTTATAAAAATAGGAAGCTTCACATCTGAAGCTCCGTCCTTGGGGTCACTATTTTCCCATAAAACCCTTAGCTTTGTGTAGGAGTCATAGACAAGAAGATATCAAACTTTGCTAGGTTTTTAGATTATTTACATAAATAATACAAACAGAAATAGGTTGTTTCCAACAGCAACAATTAGTTTTCCATCTATGGTCATAATCTGGCTTCACTTAGGTATTCCATTTAGTCATGGCTGTTGGGTATAAATTGAATGAGTACCTGGGAACTCTAATTTATAGATATCTCCTCTTAGAGAATATGGGACGTCAACACAGCTCTCCTACTACTCAAAGTTTTATCACTGGCCTGAAATTGACCGACTAAATGACTGCCATGGGTAACACATAATGCTGTAAAAGCGCACATTGACTTATTACAGAATAAAAGCTGGAGGAATCATTGGGATGTTTAATATTAGGACTTGTTTTCCCATTACACTTGATAGAAGAACCAGCCAAATCAGCTGAGGAGACTTTATTAAACAAAACAGTCATTTCAATGTATGTCTGCCCCTTCAAGTGAGGGGAGATCATTTATGATCATAATAAAAGCACTTGGAAGCCCTCTCCTCATGATTTCTCTGCACAGGAGACTCAGAAGAGTCATGTGGAAATGACCTATCGTATCATTAAACTCTTACTGCGGTGAGTTAATGAAATTAATTGACTAATGTAATCTTTCTCTCTCTCTCTTTTTTTTTTTTTGAGACAGGGTCTCGCTTTGTAATTTGGGCTGGCTCTGAGCTCACTATGTAGCCTAGGCAAGCTTCGAACTCAGCAATCCTCCTGTCTCTGCCTCCCGAGTGCTGGGATGACAGGCGTGAGCCACCACGCCCAGCATTGTGGTGTGTAGTATTGATTGCTGGTGGGCGTGAGTCACTATGCCTGGTACTGTTGTATGTGGTTACTGGGGATCGAACCAGGGACCTTGTGCTTGCTAGGCAGGCGCTGGCACCACTGAGCTAAATATCCAGCCCAACTAATATAATCTTAATGAAATTTTCTTGACACTGACACCGCCATCCCTTTCTTCCCCTCCTCTAGCCTTCTCCAAGAAAGAAAAAATTAAAAAAGGAAAAGGAAGAGAAAGAACAGTTAATGATCTTAAAGAATTTTGGGGACAGAATTACGTTTGAGGTCTGAAAGCCACAGGCGCATAGAGATAAAATAAGAGGAAATGCCGCGAGCGGTCCACGTGGGACACTCTGCGGTCTGGGGCGGGAGACCCTGTCTTTGGTCACACGGGCACCACCGCTAGGGGGAGCGGCTCCCCTTCCAGATCCGCAGCCCGAAAGGCCCCGTGCGCTGTCCACCAGGTGGCAGCAGGAACCCGGGTTTGCGAACAGATCCGCGTCTTGGGCCGCAGTAATGAACGCATTAAAGGAACAAAACAAAACAAAATTAAGAAACGTCGCCGTAAGCAAACAGTCTCCGGTGACAGTGTCTCTCCAGTGTGAGCTGTTGAAGCAAACGAGAAATTTCACCTTTCAGATGAGCTGAAGACGAGCTGGCGGCGTTTCGGAACCGTCAGGGTGTGCCAGGCCTGTGCAGACGCCCGGACGGCTCCGGAGCCCAGTGTGAAACAGACCGACTCACGCGAAGAGTTAAGGGACGGAGGCGACTCTTCCTCTTTAGGAGACAGCGCAACCCGCAGAAGCTCAGAGCGGGGAAGCGTTCGAGGCGGACACCCTGACTCCCCGGTGCTGTGCTGAGCGCCCGCGCGGTGCTGCCCCGCGCTCCGGGCCTCTCTCTGCACGGTCGCGGGAGCTCTTCGGAGACTCGAGAGGGCAGCCGCACCGTCACCGAGACCGGGTGTGTCCGGAGAGACACACGCGCGGCGTTTCCCTGCGGCGCGGGCGGTTCGCGTCCGGGGACTGTGCCTGGCGGGGCGGGGGGAGCGGAGCGCGCCGAGCTCGGGGCACCTTCCCCGGCCTGCGCCGGCCGCCCCGGGCGCTCAGCCCTCCCAGCACACGCCCAGCGCGCTCCACGGCCGGCGGGCAGCCCGGGCCCCGGGCGGTCGGGTCGCCCCACGGGAGGCCGCCGGCGGCTAAGAAGAGGCGCCCGCGCCGCTGCGCAGCGCCAGGCCCCGGCTCTCGGCGGGTGACCGGGCCCGGCCGGCCGAAGGCAGAGCCCCGCTCCCCGCTCCCCGCTCCCCGCTCCCCGCTCCGGGACTCCCCGGGGTCCGGGGCCGAGAGTGAACAGACCCGGGCTCTTGACGAGCCGCGCAGCCCGCGACGCTCGGCGACAGCGGCAGGTTCCCCGCGCGCACCCCGGGTCTGGCCTCGGCCCGCTCGTTTCTTCCCGGGATCAACACACCGGCTCTCAGACACAGAGCGGAAGAGTCCCGCTGCCGCAGCGCTGCTGTTTCCCACCATTTTGCCGACGCCGTTGTGGATGCGAATGGGAAAATGTCATCTTCGCCTTACTCTGTGAACGTGCGAGAAGGTTACCGCTGAGTAGCGCCCTAAACGGCTTCGCTCTGCTGCCAGACGCCTCCCCGCCGGGCGCCACACGCGGCACGACCCCCGGGCGAGGCTGCTGTCCCCTGAAGGCCCGACCCTCCTTTCCGCCGGATGGACCCGGAATGAGTCACGTCGCTGTGCCGGGGACCCCCTGTGCCTACTTCCCCCGATCCCGTCGGGACCCGGCTTGCCCCCGACCTAAGTAGGCCTTGAAACTCCACGCCTAACGGCCTCTCTGGGCCCCAGTCCGTCCGCTTTCTCCCTCCCCCTCCCCTGGGAAGCTGTCCCCTTGACTCTCATCCCCAGATATCTTGGCTCGACTATAGGTCAGTTTCTCTCCATGTATTTTTTCTCCTTTGACCACATCTCCCCCCCAGCTCTTCCCTCTGCTCTGTCTAATATGCCTTTGTTTTGCGCACTACAAAATCCAAAACAATACTTTTTTCCCCCCAAGGTGTCCTCCCCAGAACTCACGAGAGAAAACTGCTGCAAGCTTTTCTTCTGGGCTTTAATTTAGCAGACACCATGGCTGTTCTGGTCCTGCTGTTGTCAGTTCTGACCTCACACCTTCGTCTTTAACCCGCAGCTCTGAGCACCCAGCGCTGCGATGCTGTCTGAAAGGGGATCACCAGTCTCCGCCACTCATTCCCCTTTCTCTTCCACCCTGGCCCTGGCGTCTTAGCCTCCTCTGTGCCCACCCCAGCCGGAGCCTCAGTTCCCCTGAGACAGCTTTCCTCTCTTCGACACTCATCCTCTGAGGTTTAGTTCAGACGCCGTCTGCCCCGCGAGGCCTTTCCCCCCTCCCACCACACCAGAGGCATGGAGCGTAACAGCCCACAACACCGCAACACACACAGTGCCTGCTGTTCAAGGTACCACACTGCAGTGTATCTCTGCTTTAGGTACTAACTTCATACATTTGTCATCCAAGATCTTTTTCTATCTAGAGCAAATCCTTTGCCTTATTCTTACGTCCTCCCTAGTATCTAGCACATGGATGCTATACATGTTCAACTAAAACATTTCACATGCATGAGGAGTGGCTGCCTCAATATCTCGAATAGGTTCAAAGTACTTCCGTTTAGTGGCCATTCTGACTTTGGGGAGGAGCCAGGAGTCACAGAGTGCCAGAAAGAGGCGAATGACGCAGAGGAGGATCCGCCATAGTGTTTGCATAGTCCGCCTTTCTGCTGGACGGCACTAGGCAGCAGCATTGGCAACATTTTCGATTTCACCTGGTAAAGACAATAACCAAAGAAGACTCCCAGAACTGCTTCCTTTTATTCTTCCTCTAACACATGCATCTCCCACACCCAGTTTGGCGGACAAAAGGAAAACAGCTGTATGTTTAGGAAATTCACACGGGCCCCTGGGAATGCACCTCCTTATCACCAAGCAAGGCATGGGGATGAGGGGGTGACCAAGGTCCCTGAAATGCTGGCACTTGAGGGTTTGCTTCCTCTCTCTCTCTCTCTCTTTTTGAGACAGGGTCTCGCTTTGTAGTTCAGGCTGGCCCTGAGCTCACTATGTACCCCAGGGAAGCCTTGGACTCAGCAATCCTCCTGCCTCTGCCTCCCGAGTGTTGTGATTACAGGTGTGAGCCACCATGCCTGGCATTCTTCCCTTTTTTTCTGCTCTACAGTTTTCATTTCTGATATCAGTAGTCATTTCTGACAAACTATGTTCATCACAGTGAAGGTCTGAAGCAAATAGCTTCTGGGGTCTTCATAAGGTACATTACCGAGGATGTGGAAAAAGGACTCCGTCTCTACCGTCTGTAAGAATCTACACTAGTACAGCCGCTATGGAAACCAGTAGGAAATTCTTCAAAAAACTAGAGATATGCACACCATTTGGTCTGGCTATCCCACTCTTCGGTATATTCCTGAGAGAATTAAGGACAGCATCTTATAGTGCCATATACACATTCATGTTTATAGCGGCACAATTCACAAGAGCTCAGCTGGGGACTCAGGCTACATGCCAGTGAACAGAAAAATGGATAAAGAAACTGCGCTACATGCATCCGTGGAGTATTATTTAGACATAAAGAAGAACTAAAGAATCATTCTCTCATTTTCAGGAAAAACGTACAGAACTGGAGACCATCATGTTATGCAAAATGAACCAGTCTCAAACAATAAATGATGGCGTGTTCTCTTACATGAGCCATTAAGAAAGAAATAGAATAAAAATTTAAAAAGGACAGATGACAGGAAACTAGAAGGTAGAGTTTTACAGAGGAGGAAGGGGATTAAGGAGAGGAGAGAAGGGTGTAGCCGAGAAGAGCATGAAAACGCAAGCTTGTATCAGTCAGCACACCGAGGCCTTGGGACTCTGCGCTGCTAACATCAGCTCTTGGGTTCTTCCCATGCTCTAGGGAGGCACCGGGAGAGATTTATTGAAGATGATCACCTCTGGTTTTACCTAACTCGTCGGGGAACAGTGGGGAACTTCAGTGCCTGTTTAGAAGG
This sequence comes from Thryonomys swinderianus, assembly GCA_004025085.1. Classification (NCBI taxonomy): domain Eukaryota; kingdom Metazoa; phylum Chordata; class Mammalia; order Rodentia; family Thryonomyidae; genus Thryonomys; species Thryonomys swinderianus. The sequence goes on from PVIC010012637.1 coordinate 9,063, forward strand.
CTGAGCTGGGCTTCGCTGCCTCACGGACGATTGTGACACCTCGGTGTCCGGCCTGGTCCATCGCACGACGGGCTCGCTCTCCACCGCCCTCGCTCGCGGGCCGCCGCCTGCACAGGCAGCCGATGCGGGCAGGGCTGAAGGGACGGCGTTCGACCCCGAGGTCAGAGGCGACACAACCAGAAACGGACGAACAGTGATGAGATATTCAAAGGGTCGGCAGCACCGTCCGTTCAGTGGCCTTATTTTTCCCTTCTGAGCACTGACATTTGGTAAAGTTATTTTTTTTCTAGAAATTTTCAACAAATTTGAGAGAAAACAAACAGTCTGAAATCTAGGCTTTAATGTATTTACCATTTGAGAAGACAAACAGTGTAATATTTTCTTCTTGGAAAACCAAGCTAAGAATCATGAAAATAAATCTTTAATATTTTTCTTTATCATTTAAGAACTACACAGCAGGAAGCTTATGCATGTAGAAATTTTGTGATTATATTTTTAGGCAACCTTCAATAGTTTATATATCTGAAACCATACTCTGTTAAAGCATGAAATAATTAAATCCAACTGCATTAACTCTGAGGTATAATCCTAGATTTTTTTTATGTGAAGGAATTTATTCTGGCAATAAAACAAAAAAGAAGATAAGAGTAGATCACCTGTGGTTTGTTGAATTTTATTTTTGAATAAATTACACTATGTCAGCTCATTGGGAGCTTGCGTATGTGAAACATAAAAGCCTTGGCAAAAACATTTGTTTATTTTCTATTTTAGGCTAATTCTAATGAGATGCAGTTAAGGCAGGTGGTACTTTTACTTATGAAATAATTCAGTCAAAAGTTGTAATTGTAGGGCTGGGGATTTAGCTCAAGTGGGACCATGCCAACCGTGGACGCACAAGGGCCCAAGTTCAATCCCCGGTACCACACACACACACAAAAAATTATAATTGTACTTCCAGTTTGTAGTTTTACACCTGTAGAAAGGAACGATTTTAAATAAACAGCATAAAAATGCTGGCCTGTGTGAAACTATGAAGAAACATTGTGAATTTATTTCAGTTTCCCTGCTGTTTCTTAAACTGAGAAGAATAGACATTATGGGCCGGAGGGTTAGCTCAGTGGTTCCGGCGCCTGCCTTGCAAGCGCAAGGACCTGAGTTCGATCCCCGGTAACCACATATAATGCTGGGCGTGGAGACTCACGCCCACCAACAATCAACACCTCATACCACAATGCCGGACGTGGTGGCTCACGCCTGTCATCCCAGCACTCAGGAGGCAGAGACAGGATTGCTGAGTTCCAGGCTTGCCTGGGCACCATAGTGAGTTCAGGGCCAGCCTGAACTACAAAGCGAGACCCTGTCTCAAAAGCAAAAAAAAAAAAAAAAAGACATTATGGTTTATGAGGCCACAGTTCTTGAAAGCAGAGCGGATACTATCAGGGAGAGAGAGAAAGAAGCTCAGAAGTGAGCTTCCATAGAAATTAGGATATAGCTAGTAAAGCCACAAACACATAAGCAGAATCACATGTTTATAAATAGGACAGAACTTTCTTACTGCTGGCATGTTCTGTAGTATTTCTCAAACTTGAAGGAAAGTCAGATGCTGTGACTCAACTCTGTTTGATCCAATCTGCCCCAAGCATACAGAGCTTATTTCGGTAAAGCTTTAACCACACAGGAGGACTCACACCAGGGAACCTTTCAAAGTTCTCACTAATGCTTCCTCTACTCCCTCCTATGTGGTCGGAGGTCAAAGCTACTGCAGTGGTGGGAAGTAAGAGATCATGCACCAGCCTGATCGCTAGAGCTGACTTACAAACCAGACCCGGCACACATCTACACCGGTGTTTCTCCGCATGGCACTACATTCTTCAATCGGAAAATCCTCGGTTGTGGGTTTGCTTGTGAAATGTAGGTGTATAGCAGGATCCTTGGCCTGTACTCATGGAGCAGCATCAAACACATCCTACTGCGAAACCCTCTCCAGACACTGCCAGATGCCTCCTGGGGGGCCAAACATACCCGCCAGTTCAGGACTACTGGTCTACCAGGACAGTGCTTGTGACGCTCGAATCTGAACTGCTGACTTTCTTAAGAAATTTCTTACCTGAAGATGTGAATGTGTTCTAGAAGGTATGATAGACATGATGAAATAGAAAATATTCAAAGGGAAAAAGGTAGAGAGAAGTAACGAGGGGAAAGAAAAAACTGATAGCAAAAACAACCCAAAGCATACATGTGTCGAGGGTGCGGGTTTGCAGGGTGGGTGGAGGAGGGGAAACAATGAGAACGAAGTTGTGTCATATACTGGTACAAATTCTCAATGGTGAGTGTGATCGTGATGTGTATATACAGGGTACCATTAAGGAATTCAGTTAAAAAGAAATTCCTTAACTTTTCACCCAATTCTAGATTTCCTTAAAAATGAATTCTTCATCATTATTAACAGCCTGATTTATCATTTTTATTTATTCAATGAACCACAGTTTAGAGATAATTACAATAATTTCCATTAGCTATAAGGGATACGTTCAAAGACTTCCAGTGGGTTCCTGAACCATAGATAGTACCAAACCTTTTATACACTATGTTTCCCTATATACCCTGCTGTATTATCACACCAAACCAGACTGAATCTTCTTCCATAGTTCTGTTGTCTCCTTTGTATGACTACTTTTTCCTTGCTAAGTGGGATAAAGGTTACTTAAATACTGAGGCACTGTGACAGCTGATAACTGAGATCCCTGAGTGATTATTGGGGAGGTAATGTATACAGAGTGACTATACTGGAGAAGGTGAGATACTGTGAGATTTCACTGTACTTCTCAAACCAGGCAATTTAGAAACTTATGAATTGTGTATTTCTGGAATTTTTTCATTCAGTATTTCAGACTGCAGGAACATTATATTTTAAAGTTAGAAATTTGTTTATACCCATAATTTAAAGGTGGAGATAAAACATCTATAGGGAAAAGTAAGAATATTTGTTTTTGTGATATTGCGGTAGACCAACAACTACATGAATGATAATTTAGAAAACTAAAAATAGAATGTACAATTTTCTCATTGGATGGAGCCTTGGAGAGAAGAGAAATTCATGTGGGAAGATTTCTATACATTAACTTGGGTTCTTCATTAAATATGAATTATATATCCCAGGGATCCCACCTCACTATTAAGGTGTTTTGGTCACATAAATGAAGTCTTTTAAATATTAGACTTATTTTTGTATTCCAGGGTGTATGATGAGAGGTGCTGGAAAACAGAAAGAGAGGAAAAGGACTATGATAAGAAACAACAGAGGAGGTATACTGCCTCCTCAATCCAAAGTAGATATTTTTGCATAAATGCTCCAATACCATCATCCAAGTTTCAAGTGAGCTTGGAAGAAATGCTGTCTTTTCCATCTTAGTAGGAGAATTCTGTGGTTATCTCTCAGCTGATCAGGAAGCTGCCTGAGAAGCACAGCCCCCGTCTTATCTCTTGAGTGGGTGACACTAAGCTTCCAGGGTTTTGAATCAGTTCTTTTCAGTCAGGGGTAATTTCACCCCCATAGGCCATTTGTCAACCTTCAAAGACATTCTAGTTGTCACAAATGGGGGAGGACAGAGACCAGAGAAGTCACTAAACATCCTAAAATATACAAGACCATGCCCAGCAACAAAGAAATATGGGTCCAAAGTGTCTCTTGCACTAGAGGTGAGAACCCTGCATTAGACATCCTGCTAATCCCTTTGTTTAAGCGTTGACAGATTTGGCCTATGGCCAGATGCAGATTTTGGCCTATCTTTGTATGGCCCACGGGCTATAAATGTTGTCTGTTTTTTCAAATAGTTGTCTAGTAAGAAAAGACTATTTTATCATATGTGAAATTTGTATGAGATTCAGATTTTAGTTTCTAATAAAGTCATCTTATTGAAACACAGCCACACCCGTTCATTTGCACAGACTGTTCATGTCTGTTTGCACCATGTCACTGTGCCGCTGAGTGTCCGTGACAGAGCTCATGTGGCCAAAAATGCCCAAAATATTTACTGTTGGATCCTTCACAGAAAATGTCTGCAGACCTCTGCTGTAGAGACACATCCAATGAGTTATTGTTAAACCAGGAAGGTGATATGACACTTTTGGCTTAAATGTTAGAAGCTTGCCATTCCTTGGAGATTTAGAAGGTATTATTTTTCAAAGTCAAGGTGAGGCGAGTATAGCTATAAGGAAATTGTGGAGAACAATTACAAAGCAGCCTGTGACAATAAATAAGCACACATAGGAGGGTCACGATGTTATTGCCACCCAGAAAGAAAGGCAATTGTCTCCTTGATTAACTAATCCGCTCTTTCAATAAGGAGGAAGCAGAGCTGTTTGTCAGGAAGAGCAGGGCTGTGAACAAACTCGAGGGAATGTTTATGGTGACTCCGAGGGTGGATCACAACCTTGAAGAGTGAACTGCATGTGAATTTTCAAACGACGTCTCCGGCTTCTCTTCTTCACAAAATAAATAAGCCTCAAGCAGTGGTGGTGAATTAAAGACTTCTATATGGCATTTATAAAACTTATTGACAGTGGAGATTGCAGGGGAGTTCCAGAAGGGGAGTATTTATAGGAAAAGAATCAAAGTCCACAATTCATACCTTCAGAAACGATGTTAACATTATTACTCTTCCCCTGTGGGAGAGCTGTCGAGGAAGCTGTCCTTCCGGCAGTCTCCGGGCCGGGGAGCGTTCCCAGGGCTCCTCCCCGTCCTCCGGACGTGACTTTGTCCTCTCACGCTGGGTGTCTGACCACAGTGCGACTCCGTGACACACTCCTGGTCTGATGCAGTCGGGACACGTTTAGGGGAAGAGCGGAGAGCCGTCAGACTACACTTCACCCACGAAGACCCCACAGTGAACATCGGTAGAGCGCACTTAATATTTGCAAAACAAGAGGCCCCATTCTACTTTAGTCATTGCAGGGAGAAAGTGGGAATAGAAAGAAAAAGAAGCGATAAAGTAAGAGTTTAAAATGTGTTGATTTAACCATACTGGGGGCATAAGAGGGTTGTCTATTATATTTCCTACTTCAAATAATTCCCGATTTGTTTGATTGACACTGCACAGGAAGAAGCAGCTCTCATCTAACAGACTAACCTCTGCCAGATACTATGAGCGCCATGTGTCCGGGAACAAATTCTTTCAGTGCCAGAGAAATGCTCAAATGCAAAATTGTATTTCTTTAAAAAAATATAAGCACTTTAACAAATGATAGTTTCTTATTTGAACTGTCATTCCTTCACGTGCAAGTGACAAATATCTTGATGCAATGTCTATTCCTGAGAATTCTATGTCCTTGCTGTCAGTTTTTATTTTCTTCGTATTTGTTGCATCTACATCTAAGATTTTCATCTCAGTATTTACAATTGGGTTCTTAATATTTGTGGGCTTTAACTCTGATATTGAACTTGTTAAGACCGAAACTAACTGTAGAGTCACATCGAAGAGGAGAAGCAGGCCTTGAAATCTGAGCCATGACATTTTCTGGCTATGAGACAAAGTGATTTGCTTAACCTTTTCTTTAGCTATAAAACAGGGTGATAATTTATTTCTTAGAGTTATCTGAGAATCTATTCACATAAAGTGCTTACAACAGTGACTGGCAACATAGAAAGTGACATAATATATAGGACATAATTTTTAGAACAAGGGTTTATTAGGCACATATTTTTCACTGGACATCCTGGGGCTTAGCTTCAGAGAGCTGAAATAGAGCTTAACAATGTCTAACTCCCCCTCTTCCCTTTGTGATTTCATCAGCATCTCTGTTTTTACTTTTTTTCCAGAGGTCGCTTGTTAAGGTGTTTTAAACCACAGAAACTTTGCCCTTCTTTTCCGTGTCTGCACTAAGAGTATTAGTTGGAAGTCGATCCTTACAATGGAAGCTGACATTCAAGAAATCCTTAAGAGGATATGGATGCGCTTAGGATATCCTGACAAAACTTTACATTTCAATCAGAAAAGACTTCAAAAATCACAAGGTTTAAAATCTTCTTCCAGTCAAGATGGGGTAAGAAGAATCTGATTTACTCCTGTTTGAAACAACCAAAATCACTGGAAAATTATATAAAACAGCAATTTTCAGAGAATGGACTGGATAGTCTGATGCAGAAACAAACCACGTGAGCCCTGTGGTTGCCTCCAGGCCTCAGCATAGGGAGAAGAACTTTGGGGGGCATCAGGCTCCCTTGCTTGAGGCCAGAATCCGCAGCAGCAGGGAGCTATGCTTCCGTGAGTGGCCGAAATTCTGCTTGAGTCTTCAGCTGACTGCAGACAAGTGTGTTCATATATGAGAGGAAGATACCTTGGTGAGGAGAGACGGTACCTGCATGACTGAGAATTACTCGTCTTCACCAGGAAGAGAGAAAAACATGACTCAAGGTATTAGTGACAGTTCTCAAAAGGAAATCTCTTAAGTACTCAGAGGGGATTATCCCTAGGTAAGGGTGGGTTGGCCCCACCTTCCCAAATTTGAAAACAAGTCACAAAAGGGTCAACTATCTTCTGCCAAATTAACATCATGGCAGGAGGAAGCTCAAGCATATCAGGAATCTAAATATATGCATACTCAACAAGGTGAAGTCACCTCTGTCTGGAATTCAATAAAAATAACCAGAAATGCAAAGAAATTGGGAAGTAAAACACGTAATGAGGAGAAAAGGGAATCATAGAAATGGATTCAGAACTGACTCAGCTGGTAGAATGGACAGTGACATTAAAAGTTCTCACTATTTTCCACATAACCAAGAATGTAGAAGATTATCGAACCACCTTAAATAGAGGAATAGAAGACAGAAAAAAATTAAATCAAATTCTAAATAAAAATATCCTGAAAAGGACTACTAGCAAATTAGACCCTACAGAAGAAAAAGATGGGTTAGTGTGAAGGCATGGCAACAGAAACTATGCAAAATGCAAAACAAAAACAATGAATGAAAAATAGAGGTAGAATCATTGCAATTGTAGTTTAATGAGTATGATGAGAATTCTTAAAAGTGGAGGAGCAGCAAAAATATTGGAAAAGGTAATGGATTAAAATTTTTCCAACTTGATGTGCTCTACAATTTACAGACCTTAGGAACAAGAAACACAAGAGAAGTAAATACAAAATAGCTGCAATAAATACATTTTAGATGCATCCATTCACAAAAAGATAAAATTGCATATAAAGGAGCAAAGGTATGCATGACTGGTTATAACACGAGCCAGAGGACAGAGGGGATGCATTTTTAAACTATGGAGCAACAAAACTGATAGTTTGTACCCGTAAAAATATCACTCAACAACCAAGATAGTTTTCTGACTCCCACACATTCTTCTCAGGATTTGTCCATTTTTTGTTTCTCAGTTTATCAGCTATGTTTGTTCTTGGCAAAGTATAAATTCTTGGCATTTAATATTGCCTATCAATAATCTCATTTTATTCTTTGTATAAATTATTCCCATTTCATTTCTGGTACTGTTCATTTATGGTCCCTTCCTTTTAAGGAGTTATGTTAGAAGTTTTCTATTTTCAGCGAGCCAACTTTTGAGTAAGTTGACCTTTCTTACTGGAATTTCAACTTCTATTTCATCAAATTCTGCTCACATATTCTTTGTCACCCAGGTTGAGTTTAGTTATTAGTTTACAGCCTTAATACACTTGTGATTTAAGCACCTAAAACAAAAGTATAATTACTTTTTGTTGTAGTGCATGGAGTTTTAATTATTATCCCTTTGTTCTAGCCATTGAAACATATTTCCTCCTAGCAATTTTTTAAACATTTCATTTATGCTTTATAACATGTATTATTTTGTTTTATTCAGAGAATATTCATATCAGTCAAGTTTTTAAATTATGGTTTTAGAAACATCTCTAGCTTTACTTATTTTAATGTGCTTAAATGATCAGTTTTTGAAATCAGTGTGTAAACTTCCTTTATATTGGGTGTGTGAATTTCTTTACCTCTTATACGTCTATCAAGTTTGGCTTGAGATGTTTTGAAAGTATTTTATTTGGTGTATTAAAGTTTGGAACTGCCATATTTTTCTGGAAAATTAAAAATTTAAAAATGATTAAATGAGCTCCTATCTTTCTAGAAAGGATTCCATTTTTAAGTCACTTGAGCTCATCTTAGTACAGTTATTAATTTTTCCACTTTCAATATTATTTGCCTCTTTGTAATTTTTTATGCTTTTTACATTCAGCCTTCCTAAGTCCTCTTATTTCAGAGGTGGTCTGCAAAAACCATTACCTTCTGTTTAAGGAGCTAATGTAGTCTGCTAAGATGTTTTAGCTAGCGTACTCAGCTCACTCATGTGACATGATAAAAATTTATTTGTATATTTCAGTTTTTTTAAATACATGCCCTTCTTTTAAAACACACTGATTTATATATTAATCTTGAATTAAATACTAAAAGATTTTGCCTATACATTCATCAGTTTCTTTGATCAGCACTTCTTTCATCTCAGGACTCCCTTCCTTTCTTCCTCCCTCCTTCCCTCCCTCCCTTCCTTTCTCAGAATTAAATTCCTTAGAAGGTGCTTTAGGTAAAGTCTTTTGGTTTCAAGCTCTCTTGACCGTTACTTATCTTTCAACACTCTGAAGATGTCATTCAAGGGTCTTGTCTTGCAACTATTGCCTTTGAGAATTCTGTTTTCATTTATTTGTTGTTACTTTGATCTGTGACTGCATTTAATCTCCTTCCTTGCCTTGGGTGCTTCCCGTTTGGTAAACACAGAGCTGACTTAACTCCTGCTGCCTGGACTACAGAGCCTGCACCGGCCGCCCTCAGATCCACCCTGAGAATCTCGAGCCACAACGCGCGGCCCACTCCCCTCTCAGCCTTCACTTTTAAGCAACAAATACTCAACACACTGCAAGGAAATGAATTTGCCCTGGTTATTAACCAACAAAATATGCATGTATGTTTTAACCAAATATTTAATTTTAACTATAATTTTTTTTGGTGATAGGAGTTACCATTTTGATACCTCTTAATAAAAACAGCAAAGGTTTAAGACATTACTGTATGATAAAGAAATTTCAGGTATGAATGATCAACAAATTTACTGAGTACATGTTCAGTATGAGAGCCAATTTATAGTCGAGGTTGTCTGTCTTATCCAATCTGATCAAAACATCTAGATCATCACGTGTGTGTGTGTGTGTGTGTGTGCGTGTGCACAGTGCTGAGGATTGAACCCAGGGTCTTTGCACTGAGCTACATTCCCAGCCCATTTCACATGGAGAAGGGGTCTTGCTACGTTGCTAGGCTGCCCAGCCTGGGCTCGAAGTTGGGCCCTCTTGTCACAGCCTCTCTGAGTGCTGGGATCACAGGTTGTGCCTGTACCATTACTCCTGGCTGCATCGATTAACCCTTCATTTCATATTGCCTAAGAATCTAGCTATATTGAGAAATCACTGAAAAAAGGAGGAAAGGGTACACGTGTAGCAAGGGTGGGAAATTGGGGGGGGGGTGAATATGATCGAAATGCTTTATGTGTTTTGAATCTTTTCCCCCCAAAAGGTGAAATTAGAGGTTAGACTTACAGGGGTTACCGGGGTTAATTAAATTATGTCCAAAGTTAAACCCATTGATCTGTGTAACCAATATGCTATCGTAAAAAAAGTGGAAAGAAAAATTCAGCCTAAAAACAATCAGTGGATACTTTATAGAAAACTATAGTTATGCTTAAAGTGTGTATACAAAACAAAGATTTCAAATCTCCTATTGCTGTTTTAAGATTCTGAACATTTTTTCACAAGTTGGTCAAAATCAACAAGGCTCTATTTATTTGGCCATGTTGTTCGTGCCTTGGAGCCAACTAACCATCTGAATCCATTAGTCTAAATACAGTGGGAAAGCTGATTAATACAGCAACAAATACTTATCTGAAATATTCTGTTGAAAGGAAATGAATGGTATAAAAACCCTGTATGACTAGAGCTTAGATGTCCAAGTGCTTTGCAAATGAGGCCATAACTGATATAACAAATGAATGAAAACAATGCTCATTTTTTTCAGTATCATCCTGGAGGATATAGAGTAGCTTGTCTTCTAACACTCTAGCTTGGGATCTGTTTATTCTGTTTGGTTTGCAACTTCTGAAAGAAGATTTTGCGGGAATTAAAATGAGTGAGGTCATGTGCTCCTTTTTTATTTTGTATCTTTTTCCATTCTACCTACCACAACTGAGGAAAAACTTACAGTCCCACGTAGGCTCCCAGCCCCATGCTACCAAAATGCTGCTCTGTGGAGGGAAATGGCATTCTCTCAGCCATGTAGACCTAAGTGGACCCTCTTCCCATGCCTTTGCATTAGACATTGGACCAAGCCCTTTGCACTGAGCTGTATCCTACTTTTTGTGAGACAGGGTCGCTGTAAATTGCTAAATGGCCTGGGCTGGGCTTACACTTGGGATCTTCCAGCCTCAGCCTCCCAGAGTAATGGGATTACAGGCATGTGCTGCCACACCCACGTCTGTGTGATCCATTTTTGGCTCATATTATCTATATGTAGAGAATGTTAGGTGGAAAAATAAGGGCTATAAAATGTCAGGTAGTACCAAGTACATCACACTTTGCTCCAGACCCGCTCGTAGTTTGATGGCTTTAGTCTGTATTATCCATCTTGTACAAGACACCCAGGACAATCCCAGGCAAAGAATGAAACCCAAGAATGAGGCTTCACTCCGAGTCATATAAGCACATAGAGAAGTGCCATTCCTCCACCATAGTGTAAGTGCACTCTGCCAAGCCAGGTACATATTTGCATCAGCCTGTTCTCTGCTTTGGGCGAGAAGAAGCATCAATACCTGCCAGTTCTTAGTGGAAATCTGTTATGACTCAGGTAGTGTGAGAAGCCACTGTTACCCAAACTGCATGACGAGTGCCATGCTGTCTCGTGGCATGCTGCCTGCCCTAGGCGGGTGAGTGCTTGACTTGCTGTACGCCCTCCTCAGCAGGATTCTCCCAACAAACTTGACTCCGCTACCCACTATTGCATTGCTTTCATCCTTTACGGTAATTGATCATGTAGAATGATGGAAAAGCATAGAATGCATCATATGTTTGCTAGTTTGGGACATTATTTTTTCTAGAATGGCTGCAATAACCATTTTGTCATTGTTTTTGCAGCTTAGTCACACAAAGCTACAAAAGCAGACACAGTATTTTCAAATAAAACATGCAGTTTAGGGCCCATTTTGATTTACATACTATAATTGAACAAAGTTTGGAAGCAATCAATATCTCACTTCTGTTTCAAATTTGTAACCATGCTGATCATAATGTCTATCCATTCATTAAGTACCTATAAGGGGTGAGTACTATACGTGTTGTTTTCCTGTGTCGTTTAATTTAATTCTTGTGAATCATTCTTTGATAAGGAATCTGAGGCCAAATAAGAAAAATAAGAAAAATTATTTGTTCTGAGGTAAAATAACTTCTCCAAAGTCACACAGCCAGTGAGTGGCAGAGGTGCAACTTCTATCTAGGGCTGGCTGAACTCTAAAACCTAGGCTTTCCCTTAGATAAAAATAAAGATTCATGCCAGGGACCTACAGCTTTTAGTTCTTTCAGTAAGTGCTGAGGAAATTTTCCTAGGTTCAAACTACTTTCAGAAGACAATGATCACTTAGCATTAGGAAGAATATTTAAATTAGTATCTAAATTATAAATCATTCACCTTGGGAGATAGCCTATCAAGTCCAACAAGGCCTTTAAAGATGCCTATGAGAATTCACGTATACACCGAGGAACACATTTTTCATCTACCATTGGCTGGTGTGATGGTTTTAATACAAAGAATCCTCCACAGATTCGCAAGGCTTGGTCCTTGGTGCACAGAGGTGGGGTGTACAGAGGCGACTGGATTAGGAGGGCACTAACAGCATGGGCTGAAGCCTCTGAAACTGTGAGCCAAGATAGACCTTTTCTTCTTCATGACGTTTTCCTCAGGGATGTGACTGACACAAAGGCGACCGATAATACCTCAGGCTTGCCTGAACTCTCCGTGGCTCAAAACCAGGCATTACTTGAGAGCTTTTCTGAGGTCCTCGTTTTTCTCCATGGTTTGCGGCTTGCCAGCCTGACTGTGACAGTTTTCCAAGAGCACTGCGTGTCTCCCTGACCATGAGGATGTGCGCTCGAGGGAACCTGTTATGTTTGCCTCTGGGAAGAAGCATTCGTCTCTGCACTCTGGACAGTCGTAGTTAGGAAATCTACAGTAGTCCCCCTCCCCCCACTGATGAGTGTTTGCTAAAGCTCGCATGCATAGCCTTTATAAGCAGTCAGGATGCTACTGCGCGGGTTTTCTTTTAAGAATAAAACCCAGAGCTCTCTACCACCCTGCTCTGTACAAAGTGCCACAGAGAAATCATATTGATGGGTTCTTCCAGGACAGTCCAGGCCAGCCTTACTGTGAGACTGCGTCAGATCATGCAGGTGCCTCTATCTTGGGCTCTTTCTTATTTTGCAGGCAAGGAAGCTCTGCCTTGGAGAAATGTCCAAAATCCTGCAGTTGATAGGAAGAGACACTACAGAGCACACCGAGACTTCCTGGCTCCCGGCTCAGCTTCCCTGTCACACAGCAGCAGGGACACGGAAGGAAGCAGGAAGAAGAGACGCTCCCTGCGCCAGATGTCTGAAGAAAATCCAGAGTTGTTCTCATTATCTGACAGCCCATAAAATTTATCCTGTTTTGCTCTATAATTCTCACGTAATCATAAAATTTACAGTGATTAAAGAGAAAACAACCCATCCTTTGGAAACAAGACCTGAGCTCTTACTCAAAGTATTTTTATAGTAATATTATAAATAATTCAAAAGCATAACGGTAATAAAAATAATAATAAAAGCAAAGATGCCCCAGATTTTCTCCTATATTTATCGGTCATTTAATCAGTCCTGTTTTCTGTCATCTGGCTTTAGCCAAAGCACATGAAGTACAGTCATAATATTTATTTATCCTGTCACAAACGAAAATACAGAAAATGAGGTTTTGCAAAATTGGCAGGAGTCTTGGCTTTGAATAGGTGCAGCCATAGCAGAGCATATGCCAATATCTAAAATAATGAAATATTATTGGGAAAAAGCTGAAAATGTATAATTTACAATCATTACTCTAGAGAATGTTAAATATTCAATTTAACCATCTTGAAAAACATAATTTGCTGGATTTGCTACAAAGATAAAGAGGTACTTAGTGTTCAGATTTTGAAAAGTATATGAATATTAATTATGTAATATTTTCATGCATAGAAAATCACAAAGAAGCTATTAATCTTATAAACTCACTGATAAGAAATAATTTAATTCTTTCTATGTCTATCATAGTCTCTTATATTTACATATTATATAGTATTTATGTTTATATATTTATTTTCTACTATATGTAAAGACATGTGAAAAAATGCATATTCATAAAACTGGGATAACATTTTACTAGTTTTTAATCATTATTTCTTTTTAAAATGATTCAATTATCATGTTTTTACGTTGACGGTCTTTGAAAACATTTTTAAGAAATTTATTTGTAGGTAATATCATTATATGGCCATACTTAAATAGATCCAACCATATCTTCTTTTGGAGGGCGACAAATAATAATTGGTTTATGTTTTTCACTGTAATATTAAATAATTTTGAGATGTACAGCCACAAAAAGACTTACATGCTCTCTCAAGTGAAAATCACTGTAGAGGAACAATAAATATTTTTAAAGATAGTTTGTCTTGCAAAGTTGAAGACAAAATGTGCCACTACTTTTTGTTTCTGAAACAAAACAAAATATTCTTATTTTTCCTTGTATTCTTTGACTGGAAAGGACCGACATGTTTTTAAACATTTGCTGAATAGTTCTGAAACTTATTTGTAATCTGGATGTTTATTATCTTTAAATTTTACTGACTTTAAAAAATTTTAAAACTATGCTATGTGTGTAAGTTTTGTGCATATATTTCAAGTATTTCTCTAGTTTAACTGCTAAGTTTTATTCACACAAAATTTTCATTTCATTGTTAATATCTATTACATTTCCTTTGAGTTTATACCTATAAAAGCTTTTCTTCATTTAAAATACTTGTCTGTTTTTAATTTCCCTTTTCTATGCATTCTTTTTTGTTAACATTGAAGTTCTTGTTTCTTGAAATATTTTTAGCATTCAATGTAAAGTAAAAACTTCAGTTTTTAAAAACCAATAGCCATGCAATTTTCTTAGCACAATGTGTCTTCTTTTCCCATTCATCTGAATTGTATTAGTGCATCAATTCTTATGTAAACAGAATCTTGATAATTTTTAAACAATTCAAGTGATCCTTGGGTCTAGTCTCGCCTTAGTGACATGCTCTTTTTTTTTTAATCTTTATTGGTACATTGTTTATACACATCATGGTCACACTCAATACTGGGAATTTGTACCAGTATACGACATGCTGTTTTTATTATGACACCATTTCTGTGTAACAGGATCAGCTGGTATAATTTTGTGCTCTCATTTCATTGTCAGTATTTCTATAAAAAAGGAAGGAGAAAAAGAAGGAAAGAAAGAAGGGAAGGTGAGATGGAGGAGGGCCCGAGGGCAGAAAGGAAGGAAGGAAACAAGCCCCTCAACTCCCCTCAACCGAAACCATATTGCTCAGCTACTAAACAACCACATGCTGCCTGCACGGAAGTGGTCTCCATTTGTTTTCATTTCATGCCTAACGTTATGACTTTAATTTCAGTCATCTATTAGAAAAAGAACACCAGCCAATTTGATATTAAAATAATGTTGGGCTCAAGCCAAAGCAAACAACTCTCAGGATGAAGGGCTGGAAATAATTCGATTAGAAGAAAGAGGCAAAAATTGAGTTTTCACAAACACCTATGTAGTATCGGCAAGGTTTGATTCTGATTTTTTGTATTTTTAGCTCACATCCTGTTCCTGGTTCTTGACTCCCAGACTACAAGGCTCCGCCTTCCTCTTTCAGATCTCAGGACAATGTGGAAGCTCCATTCTGATTCTACTCCTCCCTCCTGGCCCAACTTTGGACACCTCTCGCTTCCGGAGAACCTAGGTTCTCCGGTAACAGAAACTCCCTCCAAGTCCCCGGTTTCGTGGATTAGCTACTCTGTGGGCTGACAGTGGCCTTGACCTAACCTCTATGCTACTGGATTAAATTCCAGGAGGAAACATCAGAGAAGTACGGCTTCCAAAGACGCACGACAGGGAGAAGGGAGGAAGGTAGTGGTGGCTGAGCATTCATAAAAGACGTCGCTGCTCTAAAACACAAGCCTCCAAAGGCTGATGGGCCAGAACACAGCTGTTCGGCGTGCTCAGCTTCTGGAGTCGCCGCAACTCTGATCAGTGATTTACTGGGAGGACCAGCTCCTAGCAGGTGCTCCAGGAAGGTGAGTTGCCTCCCATTCCGAGCTGATTTGGTTCCCTCATTTTTCTTGAAGAGGATGATACAGTTGAAGTATGTTATCTCTAGAGTCTATGTTTATGAACTCACCTACTTGCTAAACCTGATTCGTAATCCCCGACCAATACCCTGAGTGCTGTCAGGGGCGTTGGAGGACACGGGCACGCTCAGAGTTGTCAAAAAGTTGAGTCACCTGGCATATATATTCCTAGCTGAGGTGGACCAAGTAGACATCACGACTTCCTGTTTCAGCCAGTGCTAGACATGTGTCCTTTCTGCAGCCTACAGAGCATCGGATTTTATGCTTTTTTGTTGACTATGCCCTGTTTACAGGCATTTTCTATATACATGTTTGGTTTATTTGAGTCCATTTCTTTACTGCCCTTGAATTTATACCTAAGGATTCTTTCAAAGTGAAAGCTTTCTTTCCTCCCAACTATGTCCCGTGTCTTCCTAGGTGTCTTCAAAGATCATGCCCACCTACAATGATACATTCACGTGAGCTCTCTAAAGGATGGATATTTGGAATTGTATGATTCATATTTACGGCACATGTGGCTGTAACAGATTATTTAATACCCAAGTGCTTCTCTCACAATTTCCCTTGGTCCTTTTGAGCTTCTCAGTGGGACAAACCAACTTGCACATGGTCCCTTTCCATGGGTGACAACTCAGTAAAGTGCCAGTGTGTATGGGCAGGTCCCAATTTAATACTTATATGATAGTAATGAATGCTGTCAATAAGAGGCCTAAGTGACTTTATTTACTAAAGTTTAATTTAGAAACTATTTACTGGTACTTTATATACTGTCCACAGAAACATTCTATGTGATTCCATTTAGCACACACATAAAATTCATGTTACTCTGTGGTGACACCTTACTAGGTACAGAGCAAAGGAACACTGTTGTCCGGGTAAGAACTTTGATGTCCAGAAGATAAAGCTTACTTTCTTAGTTATGTAAAAATTAATAAAATGTGTAAAGAATGACAAGTTTCATTCATAATGTGCAAATGGATACACCTAGAGGACACACTAATAAGTGAAATAAATAGATCACAGATATGTAAATACCATATCTTTTCTCTGGTATGAG
>PVIC010012637.1:25681-39435 GCA_004025085.1 Thryonomys swinderianus
AAATTCCCCAATGTTGAGTGTGATTGTGAGCTGTATATAAAATGTACCAATAAAGAATTTAATAAGAAATTAATAAAATGTGGCAGCAACCCATTTTAAATAGGAATATACCAATTTAAATTCTTGTTTAAAATATTTATTATATTATTTTTGGGTTGAAATGAATGTGATAGCTTTTCCCATGCTAACATTTTCTGATAGTTCATGACATAAGGTAGTGCAATCACTGGATTAAATGGGCTTTCGTATCTGCCACTTGCTAGCCATGTGGTTCTGTGTCTCAGCCTCCTTGTCTATAAGTTAAGCCTGACCTTAGTAATGAGTTGGGAGGATGGATGTGAAGGTTAAATGAGATAGTGAACATTATAGGTACCTAACAGGAGGTAATCATGACAATTTTGATGCATTTTTAAATTATACTGCAGTACCTTTGTGAATATGTGTTGAATATAAATTGAATCATATAAAGAATATTACTCCTATGGAGCAATTACTGTGATTACTGGCTTTTAAGGAGGAAATTAACTCTTTTGAAGAGTTTTTCCAGGCACAATGAGATGGGCAGCCACAGTCCACCTCATGTAAGTCCCAGGAAGGGACTTAGACACAGATTTTTACATAATGATTAAAGCAGAGATCGTGGAGAAAGTTGTGAGCCTTCAAAGTCCAGGCTCTCCTACTGACTGTGTTTCTTGGAGGACATTTCTTAACTGCTCTGTGGCTTCACTCTCCTTTTTTTTTTTTTTTTTTTGAGACAGGGTCTCACTTTGTAGTTCAGGCTGGCCCTCAACTCACTATGTAGCCCAGGCAAGCCTTGAACTCAGCAATCCTCCTGTCTCTGCCTCCCGAGTGCTGGGATGACAGACGTGAGCCACCACACCTGGCACTGTGGTATGTGGTATTGATTGCTGGTGGGTGTGAGTCACCATGCCCAGCATTGTATATGGTTACCAGGATCGAACTCAGGGCCTTGCACTTGCAAGGCAGGCGCCAGAACCACTGAGCTCAATCTCCGGCCCTTCACTCTCTTTTTAAAAAAGGTTAATGAGAATTGTACCTACATGATGGCGTATTGTGAGGTCAGAGGAGTTAACACCTGTAACACACGCATCATAGTGTCATGGTACACACGCAATAGATTTTGCTAACCAGTGTGGTGTGCGTATGTGTGTCCCCCAAATTTATGGGACGATTCTAACCGTAATGTGATGGTACTAGGAGGCAGACGTTTGGGGTGATTATTAGGAGCATTTATGGATAGGATTTCTGCTTTTACTGGAGACCTGAGAGAACTTCCTCAGGGTCTTCCTGCCCCAGGAAGATGAGGAGTTGGTAGTCTGCAGCCCAGGAGATGCGGCCCCTGCATCCCAGGCATGCCGACCCTATCAGACTTCAGCTTCAGAGATGTGAGGAACACATTCCTATTGTTTGTTTAGTCTTCAGTGTTCTGTGATAGTATTTAGCCTGAAGGAAGACAGCTACTATTTCATTTTTCACATTACAATACTGGAGTTAGGTGTCTTTGCCTAAGGTGCAGTGAGTTCCTATCATCATATGCTGCCCTGGCATCAATTTGAATAAGTTGACTTTGTCAAACCAGGACAAGGCTCGATCACCCTTGACATGCTTCCAGGTCTCCACCTTGCCCCAGGTCCTTGAGGTGGGCAAGCCAGACATCTGCCTTACGGAGCCATCTTCTGGGGACCAGCTCCAGATGGGACAGCTACATGGGACAGCTGTCTGACTTGCTCTCTGGAACCCCACGCCTTGTATGGACACATCACAGTCACATGGTGACTCCCTGGAACTGCTACCTGCTGCTCTCAATGCATCCGTTAGAACTTCCTGTGGAAACCAGTCAGACGGCGTGCTGGGCTCCGGCGAACGGTCAGCCTTTTGCAGCCCTTGCTATCTTTTGCTCCCCACCCTCTTACCACACAGGCCCCTACCAGACGGCTCCCCTTTTCCACTGGCCCTGTGGGGTGTGCGGTTTTTGTCTCTTTGAGCCCCTGAGGCCCTACACTCCTCCTGTTGGATGTGCATTTTGTGGTGTTTCCTCCTTTGTGTCTCCCCTGACCTAACCTGAACATGCCCGGTGCTGTTGGACAGGCGGTTGTCTTGGTAGGTACACACTGAAGACAAGCCAGACATGGGCATGGCTTAGTCCATTTGGGCTGCTTAAGAAAATAAACAGTGCAACTAAAAATGCTGTGAATGTTTAAAAACATTTAAAAAATTACTTTAAGCCAGACGTGGTGGCTCACACCTGTCATCCCAGCACTTGGGAGGCAGAGACAGGAGGATTGCTGAGTTCGAGGCTTGCCTGAACTACATAGTGAGCTCAGGGCCAGCCTGAACTACAAAGCGAGACCCTGTCTCAAAAAAACAAAAAAAAAAAAAAAGAAAAAATTATTTTAAAAGACATATTGTCATTAATCCTTTTCAAAATACTTCCTCTTATTCAAACTCATTTATTTAATCATTCTGGCCATTTCCAGAAGCAGTGTACAGTTTATAGTTAGAGTGACTTCTGCCAAATAAAAATACTATACTGTATCCTCTTCTACTTTCTTCACAGGGTTTGGCCCTGAGCTGTTTCTGGCTGTTCCCCAAAATGACCAGGAAAAGTAAGCGTTTGGAGCTGATTCAGGACATCAAAGTAGCCATGACAGCACAACCACAGGCACTCTCGACAGACAAGTTCCAGAACATCTTCATAAAGTAGCAAGCATGAGAGTATTTTCAAAGCGAAAGGAAGTGTTCTGAGGGAGGCTGATGGCAATTTGCTTTTCGTTCTAGTAAATAAACTTAACATTCACCGTACTTTTTGATCACGTTGGCTTGTTAGACCACGTCATTTAGAAACGACAAAACATTATCGCTCAGTTTTGGAGGCCCAAAATCTTTCATCACGGCACCGGCAGATGTAACGTGCGCTGAGGACTGACTCTGCTTCCTGGATGATGCCTTCTGAGGGTGTCCCCATGTGTAAGAGGGCGAACAAAACGTGGGCCTTTGGAAGAACAACGAATCCATTCCTGAGGGCTCGGTCACCTCCTAGAGACCCCACTTCCTAATACGGTCATGTTAGGGATGAGGTTTCCGTTTTGAATTCTGAGGAAATAACATTTCCTCTGCATTTCCTATGGGAACGAACCCTACCTGTGCGTCAGAGTCTGGACGTCAGTCCGTTCACACGATAAAACGAGGGTCCTGTGAATATTCATGGCCACCTCTCCCGAGTCCCTGTCACGTCAGGGGGGAAGTAACAGCTACTCGGTGGAGAGAGACCTTCGGAGACACAGAAAAACACACCGTATGACAAGCACAGCCTGGTAGATGCTGAGTTGGGTTTGGAAGTGGATGCACGTGGGTTAAAGCTTGTGCTCCTATCATTTTTCCTGCGCACTTTCCTTATGCTTTGTGTGTGTGTTGGTTTTGACTTTCCAGTGCAGATCTCCTGCTGTTCCTGCTCACGTCTGTTGCACGCTCAAGGGAAACACACCTGCAACATCAAGGGACACGAGCAACACCCTACGCATCACAGAGTCACACACGCCCCTCGCTCTGCGCGGCCAGGCCAGACTCGGGAAGCCGGGTGAAGAGGCAGAGGGGTTATGACGGGCTTGAGGAACTCACCACCAGGAACCAAAATCAACACTGGTCAGAAGGATACTGGGCAAGAAAGGGTATGGAAGAGTCTTCAAGGAAGGGAAGGATCATTAGCGTAGTGATCTCAGCGCCATGGGGAAAGAAAACAAAGCGCAGCACAAACACTAGGGACTCTTCCCAAGGCCGCTGGGAGTAATCCTGGGACAGAATTATTTGTCTTCGTACCCTGTAGCCAGCAGTTAAACTGGAAGAAAAGGAAAACTAGGGATGATGAGAGTAGGAGATGTTCAAGTTAAAACAAGTCTTTTAATTACAAAACAGCAGAAGAATGTTTTCTTTCCTCTTGTGAGACATCCCTCGCTACTGTAATTAAGGCAGCGGGCAATCCTTTTTCCGTAACTCAGGAATCAACGCCTCCCTTTGACAGGGGAAGGTCAGTGCCGTGTAAGGCCCGGCTCCCAGCAAACGAAGATGTGAAGGAAGATGGGGGGTTCCTAGAGGGTTTTCTGTAGCAAGTGTATGTATTTGCTTCTTGGGAAGTCTTGTAAAAATGAATGCCTTTGTTATGCACGTTTGTCACAGCACATGATTTTGTAACAGTTAGTAATAAGGAAATCGGAGGTGTGCTGATTATTTGCCTTCCTGGGGGTAATTGTCAAACAGCCATTATGTGCTCACAAGCGCTCTAAAGTGATTTAGCAACACGCTTAATTCTAAGTTAGTGACACTGGGACTCACTAGGAGGTGGCAATGTATCAGGCTGATGGAATATGTATCATGTCACAATGTCAGAGATGGAGTGTCAAACCATAAATAGATGCTTTTAGCCAGTAAAGTTCTGCCTCAGTACTGATATTTAGAATTATCTAGAGAGCATTTAAATTTGTGCACAATTCTCCATAATACTTTATAGAACATTTGTGTGATACATGATTGGTCATGTGCCAGGGACTAAGGCTCTCACCTATTGGATAGGGAAAGACATTTCTGAGACTGAGCTTGGTTTAAGTTTATTTGTTGCTTTCTGCTTGCTGGAATGTAAAGTGAGTGTTTTAAGCAT
This sequence comes from Thryonomys swinderianus, assembly GCA_004025085.1. Taxonomy (NCBI): domain Eukaryota; kingdom Metazoa; phylum Chordata; class Mammalia; order Rodentia; family Thryonomyidae; genus Thryonomys; species Thryonomys swinderianus. The sequence goes on from PVIC010012637.1 coordinate 30,354, forward strand.
TTTTTTTCCATAACATGGTAACTTTAGCAATTATGCAGTCATACTGAAGATACTCAGAGCGATAGAGCAAATAGCAACCAGGTTGGAATGAGAAAAGAGCCAGCTAGCTAGGAGTGGGTAATGAATATCCCAGAGGTGGGAGAGCCTGTGCCCGTGGAAAGAGGAAACGCTACATTCGTCTGAGCAGTTACAAGTGAACATAAGACAAAGAGGAAAAAGGAGAATGGAGAAGAGGTCCAAGCCAGAGGCTGGGTAAGCACGGAAGACACAGACCCGAGCCGGGCCAGTCTCACAGTAGTGACAAGGGGTACAGTGTCCAACCGCCAAGAACCAGGCGCCAGAGGGAGGAGTGAGGCTATGAGCGAGTTAGGGAGCAGCTTCTCACTGCCTCCTCCTCCAGCCCTGCCCTGTGCTTCCTGTGCTTACGCATTTGGCTGCACCAGATACTTCCTGTCAGTGCTGCTGCTGGATGGGGACGGAATTCCAGATTAGGGAGAGGACAGTGGTGGAGATCAGCTGCACACCACTGTGACTGGGCTTAACATGACTCAACTGTGCACTTGGAATGATGTGGACGGTAACGTTTGTCTCCTTGGGCTACAATTTAAAAAACACAACCAAAGAAATAAGGCAGCACGAGAGGCAGCAGGTGTGAGGGTCTCTTGGCAGTCTGTGGTCTGAGCGGACCTGCCCACATTTGCAGCTCTGGGCACAGAAGGCAGCCCCGGGACGACAATGGCTGGCAGCATGAGCGCGTTTCTAAAGGCAGGGTGGACTGCAGATTGCTCCGGCATGTCTGGCCTGAAGGGGTTCCAAAGTCCCACGCCAGAGTTTTCCTCATGGTTCGTGTTGCTTGTGTTCAGTAGGAATCGTTTCCTCCTACCTTTGTGATCCTGGCCCTTGTCCCATTTATCTGATCGCAGTGGGTTCTCAACAGAGTCTTAGAAATGAAGGTGTGGATGTTTAACCTAGAGATTAAACAACAAGGAATGACCTATAACTATTCTAATGGCGTTCCTCCCCTAATTCAGTCTGTGCTCTGAGACTGCTCACAGTCTAGGCTCAGAGAGGCCTCTGCATGGACTTTGTAGAAAGGCTGCAAAAAGAGACACAGTTTCCACCAGAGAGAACATTACATTTTAAGAAAAAATGCTCTGACTTGCACATATTTTCCTACTGAGTAGCAGCAGCAAATGGGACGTGTAGGTGAACCCAGGATTTAGATCCTGTGCTTATTGGTTCTGCACAACATCTTTCACTAAGTGCCCATATTCATTTGCTTAGACATCGCGGAGGGGCTATTGAAAGAACAGTAGTTGGTTAAATGAGTACGAATGTCCCTTCCGACTGGAAGATAACTCTGAGTCACTTTTGTTTTCCTGATGGGCAACGAAACAGGGCAGTAGGGCTGCAGTAAGCTCTTGGGGAAGCTTTGTTTATTTAGGGATTATTTCTAGGTTTTAAGTTGCGTGTCTCTAAGCTCTCAGCAGAAACCGGGGTGGAAGAGTGAAAGTGGGAGACGTGAAATGATCTTAACCCGCGAGGAGCCCTGCCTTCGTTTGCTTCTTCTCGCATACCGTAGGAGCTCATCTGGTGCCTAGCGGCAGTACAAAGAAAGATCCGAACTGTGAGTAAACCAGAAATTCCTTTTTTTCAAAAAGATTCCTCTCGCCTCCTCTGCTCCAGGCCGATCCCATGTCAACGCTCTATGCTCACCACACTGAGAGGGGGCTTCTTGGAGTCAAGAGCAGTGTCTGATTTGCATCTCTGGGCACGTTTCGTTGTACAAAGTTTGAGTCACTGACTGAATGAATATACAGATGAAAGAAAGCTAGGGTAGCAAGTTCGAGGCACACATACACCTGTCTGTCTTAGGGAAGGGGTGGACTGTGGGCAGGACTTCTGCAAAAGATAAGCTTGGAGTTGACATCTGTTCGGACGGGTTCTGAGTTGTGTTCATGAGGGTCCCCTACTCCTAGGCTTCTGTTAGAATCACTTAGGACGTGAAGATCCAAAGCTGGGGATCCAGAGGTTGGTCCCAGAATGGAAATGACTGACAAGGGAGCCGGAGATTTGGCTCAGTGGTTCCGGCGCCTCCCTCGCAAGCACAAGGTCCTGAGTTCGATCCCGGTAACCACATACAGCGCTGGGCGTGGAGACTCACGCCCACCAGCCGTCAATACCACATACCACAGTGCTGGGCGTGGTGGATCACGCCTGTCATCCCAGCACTCGGGAGGCAGAGGCGGGAGGATTGCTTAGTTCGAAGCTTGCCTGGGCTACATAGTGAGCTCAGGGCCAGCCTGAACTATAACGCGAGACCCTGTCTCAAAGAAAAAAAAAAGTTAGTTCAGAAAGTTGAACCATTGTCAGTTTAATGCTGTTGCTGATTTTTGAAAATTTTCCATTCATTCGACTTCTTTTTTTTCTCCTAAGCTTATTTGGGCTACACAGTTTCATTTTAGAAATTCAAACATTTGCCTTAAGCTACATGTGCATTTAAAGAGCAACAAGTGAATTTTAAATAAGTGAAAAATCTCAAGAGGAAAAGCCAGCATCTGAAGCCAAAGCTAAGAAGTCCTGATTTGTGCATACCGAGTTGGCTCTCTGGCCAATTTAGAGAGAGAAGGGATAGTTTTGTTTATGCCCAAGGAACAAAGCTGCTTCGGTAGAAAGAACAGAGAAAACTCCTAATAAAGTCTCTGTTTAGTAATGCAAGAGGCAGTCAGTATAATAAAAAAAAAATATATATATTTTTTTGCTTTTTGGAGACAGGGTCTCGCTTTGTAGTTCAGGCTGGCCCTGAGCTCACTATGGTGCCCAGGCAAGCTGCCGCGAACTCAGCAATCCTCCTGTCTCTGCTTCCCGAGTGCTGGGATTACAGACGTGAGCCACCACGCCCAGCATTGTATGTGGTAACTGGGGATCGAACTCAGGTCCTTGCGCTTGCGAGGCAGGCGCCGGAACCACTGAGCTAACCCTCCGGCCCAATAAAAAATTTTTAAACTGGTTTGTGAGATAACATGTTAGAAACGAAAGTGACCTTTCAGTCACGGTCCTATTGCTTGGTCAATTCTGAGACTCAGAGGAGAAAGAGTGGGGTATAAGGGTCCTTACATATGATCTTGCCTATGAGATTTGCCTAAACTGTAAAGGGTGTCACAGATGCTGATTCCCAAGTGTCCACAGCTCTTTACCATGTCCCCACTTTCTGGTGGATATTGTAGAACAACAGAGCCTGGGGATGGGAAGGCCCAGAGGTTGGTGCTGGCTTGGCCACTGGTTGGCCACATAACCTTGATCATTCTGAGGTGCTCAGTGGCTACAGTGATCAGTCTTAGCTGTCGACTTGGTTGGGTTGAGGAATACTCAGCCCACAAAGCATTACTTCTGGGTGTGTCTATTTCTAGAAGAGATTGTCAAGCTGGTGGATTTTGGAGGGAAGATATTCCCATAATGTGGGTGTTTAACATCCAGTCTACCGACAGCCGAGATAGAACAAGGGGGCAGAAGAAAAGTGGATTTTTTTTCTTACTCCTGAAGCAGAGCGTTCTTTTACTGATCTTGGAGATCAGGACACAAAACCGTCTCACTGTTGGCCTCTGGAATATACACCTATATGCTTCTCTGCCTTTCAGCTTTGGGCTATTATGCCATCAGCCTTCCAAATATGCCAGAGTGTGGATGGCCCATCATGGGACCACACAGCCTCCAAAATCATGTAAGCCAGTTTCCATGCTAAATCCCCTCATCTATCTGTCCATCCATCCATCCATCCATCCATCCATCCATCCATCCATCCACCTACCCATCCATCTATTCATCCATCCTGTTGGTTCTGGCTCCCTGGAGAACATGACTAATCCAGTTGTGTTATTTGGTCTAATGGACTCAATTCTAGATATTTATGCATCCTGGCTAATCAGATTACTGGAAGCATAAACTAAAATCATGGGAAATGCTCTCAAGTTTTTATATAAATCCAATTCAAGAGATTAAATGATTATCAAATATGTGCATAAGTAGGATAAAGTCTCAGGACTCAAGGCTATTATAAGATGATCCTTGACTCCCATCCATTTGGGAAGGGAGTACACATATCAAAGAAAGCACAACAGAGCTAAAAAGTTCTCATGACAGTTTGACTAAGGTGCTGTGGGAGCTTCAATGAAGAGGCAACAATGTCATGGGGTGGGATGGAAGGAGGCAAAGAAGGATATTGAAAAAGTTTCTTAGGACCCCAAGTATGTGAACTGAGTACTAAAGGATCAGAGAATCCCCACTGGCAGGGAACCCAGCAAAACAGAGACATGAAGTTCATACAGTGTTAAAGGGAGTCCTGACACTGGAGTGACTGGCATCTAGGTCTGAAGTAAAATAAGAACAAGTGACAGGGTGGGACGGTTAGGTTGAGGCATCTACTGTTAATTGACTAGAAGGTCACATTCCAGGACTTGGACTTTCATAGATGATCAGCAGCTATGAAAAAAATGGACAGAATATCATGATTGGATCATAACATATGTAAATGGTAATAGTCCACTGGATCTACGAGAACTGACTAATGTGTACTTTACCCTTTCCCTGATACTATTTTCAAGCCTGTCACATTGTATTAATATTTCAGTCCATATTGTACAAGAGTTGGGACACAGGTAGCTTGAAGTAAGAGTTCAGTGAATTGAATGATACTTGTGCTCATTTTTAGCACTGACCCAGAGGTAACCCATTAGTATTTATCACAAGCCCAGAGAAGCAACAGGTAGGGCCAGGAAGATCCCAGACAGCAGGCTACAAGGGAGTGCGGATGAGTTAGATTCCATGCGAGATATTTTGGCGGAAAAGATGGCTTCCACGGGAAATACACAGATGTGCAAGATGCAGAAGTCACCTCACTGTCGTGCCAGACAATCACCTGCAGCTGTTGCTTCCTGTGTGCTGAAGTATAAATATCTTAATTCTGAGCCAGGAAGAAAGGATAGAGAATTACAAGTCAGCCCAGGACAGTAGGATCAGGTCTCTGTTGAGAGACGTTTTTCGTGGGTTACCTGAGAGATGTTGTGGAATAACGCTCCCAGAGGAAGTGGAGAGGAGAGAAAGGTTTTTAGCCACTTCTACTAATGGCATTGCCGAGGAAGAAACTTCTAGATGCAAGCCTCCCTTTCCCATGGGATTTTAGGGGAAAGGGAGTGCCATTATCTTTTCTTTCTTTAGGACTGTGCTGAGCTACTGTAGAAAGAGAAACTAAACGTACTCCTGAAGCCGTCTAAGAATCCTGATAACTCCTCTCCCAAAGATGGAATGGGAGACTTTCCGGTTTGGTGATTCTGTTAGGTTATATCAAGATTCCTTGCTATAATTCAGATTGATTTCTCAACGTTCCAAGAGAGAGTAGCAGTTCCTGTTCTCCAGAGAAACGTCTGTATGCGCGTGCATGTGTGTATTTCCAAGAAACTTCCCCATGTGATTATGAAGGCTGGGAATTGCCAGCAGCTGCAGAGAGAGGGCTGGAGCCCAAGCGAGCTGACCTGCAGCTCCAGTTCAAAGCCTGATGAGCTCACATTCCAAGGAGGGCCTGGGTTCCCCTGGTGTCCAAAGGCGGAAGCCAACTGTCTACCCCATCAAGTACTCAACTGGGCCGTGCTCCCTCTTACCCGGCATTCGTGCTCTCTTCACGTCTTCAGATGACTGGACGGAGCCCACAGCATGAGGGAGAAACAACTGCCTTACCCAGGCTATGAATTCAAGTGTCCATCTCGTCTACAAAGTCCCTCACGGACATACTCAGAAGACTGTCTGGCCAAGTACCTAGGCACTTCCTGGCCCAGTCAAGTTGACATGTTACGTTAGCAGTTCCGGAAGCACCCTCCAGAAACGTATGGTCATTCCTGACTATAATAACATGCTTCACTGTGGGTTCAACCTTGACCACGTCTTCGCCGTCCTGATCTCTTCTCAGTGACCCCCTGGACACGGGCAGCGGGGGCCCACATCAGGGTGACTCAGCGGAGAAGCCAGGCACTGTACACACAGGTAAGCGTCTTCCTTATGGTTTCCACCACACTGAATGAGAAGGAATAAGGCTGCTCCCCCTTTCATGTGCTTCCACACCCCGAGGATGCCCCTTGGGTGGACTGTCATGAAGTATGGGCTCACAGGGGAAGAGGGTAATGCACAAGTCCCTTCTGCTTCCTAAACACAAGATAAGGCCTTGGTAATATTGTCAAATACGTGAGCACCACACCATTTATCTTTGAAAATATTGATCTACATGTAATACTGGATGTTGAGGATTAGGAAAATTACTAAGGGGAAAGAGAAAGCCTCAATTTAGACCACTTGGGATAAATCTTTAGAGACCTAGCATAGCATCTCAAACTAGCTCTTCAACATTGAAGAAAAAAAGGTGGTCAGTGTGGTTGATTGTTTTGGTGATTTGGTGTAGCACCCGTCAATTGTGTATCACTTATAAAATTAGGGTTATATGTTCTACGTTTGCAGCGACACACTTTGGGATCCCGTATAACCAGACATTTTCATTCATTTTATGCAGTCATCTCACGTAGAAATCCCACAAAACCGGACATTAGGAACCTGCACTCTAGCTGTGACTCTGTAGCTAGCGTTTTGAATGGCGATAGGTGAGTCACAGAACCGCTAATGAAGCATCAGCCTGTGGGGTTGCAAGTGCACTTTAAATTGTCGCTTTTGACGACGGCTACGGTGACTGCTGCGCCACAGAAATTCTCCTGGTTAAGAGCCACTCATTTGCTTCATTCTCCATCGCTATGACGGACGGAGACGGTTAGTCTCCACCGGAACATCTCCTGTCTACTCCTTGGTGAGCGGTAACAGCCACGGCGGTCGGTGCCGCTCATTTCAAAGAAGTCTTCTTCCGGCTCCTGACTTGCCTTTGTTTATTATCCCGGAGCCCTTCTAAAGCATTCTGCTTCTCCTCCTCTGACATGCTTCCCCGTGACAGTTTTCTCTGATTTCCTGCTTAGAAATGGATGGAGGAAGAGCGGGAAAGATAATGTTTGGCTGCTGGTTTTCTGGGAGTGAAGGGGCCCCCAGGACTGCACGCATTCTGCTGTCTTCAGCCCTGCATCTCGCCTGTGGGCTCGAGGCCCCACCTTCCCTAAGACACGGGTGTCCTTCCAGGTTCTTCCCAGGCAACAGGCCCGTGTTCGAGGGGACGTCGTAGGTACTGGCCGTGCGGACGAGATCTGGGGTGTCTGACCCACCCGTGCGCTGCCCTTCGGCTCGTCTGACTTTTGTCCAGCTTCGGCTGTCCCCCGCCGCCGGCGCCCTCCCCAGTGCGGCTCCTCCAGAGCTTTTGGGGCACACGCGGCAGTTGGCTCCCCTCGGAACCCCTTCCGCAGGCTCCAGCTCCCTGTTGAGCTGAAATCAAGCCTGCTTCTGTTTTCTCATCTGTTCCTTCTGTCCTTGTGAGTTACGGGCTTTTAAAACGAATTCCTTCACTGCAGTTTGATGGGGGCTGCTGAGGGAGAAAACCGAAGCAGATATGGGCAACCCCCATCTTTAGCTCAGTCTCTCTCTGTCTCTGTGTCTCTCTGTCTCTGTGTCTCTCTCTCTCTCTCTCACACACACACAAAGATGCAGCCTGATACAATCAATGGATAAATTAATAGTGAGAACAAACTTAAACATGTCAAACTTGGACTCCAGTTTTCAAAACCAGTGTGTGTGTACTTGGTGATGTAACCGACGGAAACAGTCTGAGACAGACACATCTCCGGATAGTGGTGTCTTGCTCAGAGCCCAGTGGTAAAGGCGGAAGGTCTAGTGGGACAGCCTGTAGGAGCAGCTGTGCCTTTTAAAGGTAAGAGACTCCGTGCGTCCTGCTATAACACGTGAGACCCAACGGCCTTCTGAAATGCCTCTGACCGTGAGATGAAGAGGCAGGAAAACTGGCGGGCGAGCAGCGCAGACCTACAGGGCTCCTCAGGCTCGACTTCTGTGCCAGATCTTGTCTATTGGCGCACGAGGCACTGCCAGCTCTGCAACTGGCAGCTTCCTAGGCCACAGGGAGCTCTCGAGCGGGACTGTCACTAGGCCTTGAGCCTCCGCGGTCCTGTTCACTGCCGTGGTGGGGAACGTGGCTGACATCCACCTCCGGGCCGCCCGCTGCTTGCTGTGGACTCATGGGCTGCGACGGAGCAAAACGGTGGAAACTTGTCACGTGGCACGTCTTATCCGAGAAGAGACGTTGTGTGGAGGGTCAAGCCTCGCAGCGGTCAGAGCGCCCACAGCAGAGCAGCACCTGCTCTGGCCATAGGGAGAGCTGTCCTGGTCGTGCCATGTCCTGCCGGCCCTGTGTGCCGGCTGCCGCCCACCCGAGAACGAAGGCAGAGGCACTAGGTTCTCCCGCTTTGCCCTGGCCCCTGGCCCTCCAGGAGCTCCCTCGGCTGGCGCCTCCCTCTGCCTCTTGTCCTGCGTTCCCTGACCACCTGGGCACCGACGTACGTGGAGGTGCCAATGGCAGGCTTTGTGGCTTCGTGACTTCTTTCAAAGTTTAGCTCCCCAGCAGTCCGTCTGGATAGCGTCAAGGGCCTGTCGCGGGACTTAGGCCACCAGGGGTTCCCTGGATGGAGCCGTGGCCACTACCACTCCACACTGGAGGACTTGGTGCCCGAGCCCCTCCTTAGCACTGAGTTAGATGCTGAGGAAGACACATGAATTCCCCAGCCCACCGGGGAAATGTCTAGGGCACTGCGCTGCAGGCACAGTCAGTGCAGACAGATGGCAGGCGATTTGTCGACTTGCAACAATAAAGTCAGCAATGTTACCCTGGAGACCTGCAAGTGGTGAATGATCTCTCCTAAGGAGCTAACTCAGTTCTGGGAGCGATGCAGCCTTAGGGAATGTGAGTTTATTGTGATATTAGGAAGAAACAATTAATGCCCTCTTTGCCTAAGTCTCCTTGTCAATAAATCAAGGATAATGATATTCTCCTCTACTCTGGATAGCCTGGGAAAATGGAAGAGAAGCATCCTGTAGACACAGTACTTGGAAACGCACAGCCCACCAGTGCTGCCAGCAAGTGCTACCCCGAAGGCGA